>CAKAOI010003346.1:2987-48513 GCA_916701655.1 Sebastiscus albofasciatus
AGAGAGAGAGAGAGAGAGAGAGAGAGAATATACATATAGAGGAATGCATAAGAACCGGAGTCAGATTCCTTGCATGTATGTACTTAGCAAATAAAACTGATTCTGATAATTTCCACTGTGATTTTATTATGAAGTTTAACAACAATACAACATATTATGCACATAAGTAATATAGAGTTTTATGATATCTAAATAAGAAAAAGCCTTGCACTGTACTTTTTTTGTTTTAATAATACCGACAATTTGCCAAATATATTATCAGATAAATGGAATTACATTGTCACCCCTCTCTATAGATTTAAAATCCAATGTACATATTGGACAGTAATGTTGCTCTTTATCACCAGCAGATGGCGACATTGGTTTATTAAAACTCAGCAGCATTGTGCAGCTAAATCAGATTAATATGGGCTACACAAACAATATTTCTTTGATTTTAAAATCGTTGCCTTATTTGGAATCATTCGGACAGCATAATTTAAGGCAATAACGCTGCACATTGTACTGGAACAAGTTAATTCTATAAGACTTCTGTATATATTGACAATAAGAGCTGCATTTTCACATTGTATTAACTCTCTCAGTGAAGTCGTCCAGCATATTGCTTTCTTCACAGCCTGCATGAGGGCAGAGAGAGAGAGAGGGGGTTGTGCAAAGCAAAAAGAGCCCTTCTCTATTTAATCAGCCACACATAAATTAACACCCACCCAATTGATTCACTGAAGCCATCCTTTGTGAGCCCCCCCAGTCCACTGACCTGATGGTCATAAATGTAATTGGCAGGGTTACAATTTGTTATGTCCTTTCACAAGCCTGTCAATGGGTTGCAAACATATTCTTCCACGAGGAGTGGAAGTGAAGATATTCTTTAATAGAGAAAACATGCTGTTTGTTTGTTTATCCCCATTTAAAATGATCTCATACTGAAAGAAATTACAAAACTATGCAGGCCAGATGTTAAGATGTGGGAACACCTCTGACACCACACAGACACTGGCCTGTCAAAAACAGGCGGTCCTTTGTTACATTCAGGTACTCCTAGTAAATTAGAGACTCTCAAGATTTCATTGATTGTTTCCTTGCTTAAGATAAGATAAGATAAGATAAGATATTCCTTTATTAGTCCCGCAGTGGGGAAATTTGAAGTGTACAGCAGCAAAGGGGATAGTGCAACAAAACAAGATGCATCAGCTAACACAGTAAAAAAAGAGCTAAACAAAGTGTAACAAAATATGAACCATTATAATAGAAGGAAGTATTTAAAAAAAGGAGCAGTATATACGGTATTGACAATAAACAGACTATTAACAAAATTGCAGAAGTGGAAAATGATATTGCACAGTATGAATTACACCTGAGTAGTACTGGTAGACAGTTGGTGTACAGCGTAGTGCAGTTCTCTTCAGTTTTTTGGTGTGTATGTGGTCTACTGGTCTAAATAAATACAAACCTTTAGTGTTGATTTACTTTGAGGTCATGCATTTTTTGTTGGGATGTAACAACGGTGAACAAAACAACAAATTGCATCCCATAGCAACGGCAGTTTTTTCTGTAACCAATATATATTTTTTTTCAATATTATATTTATTGTTTTTTTGTTCATCTTGAAACAACAGAACAAACATTCACAAACATCCCCAATAATAACATTCTCGGTACAAAGAAACTTAACAAACCTAATATTAATACAAAATAAGCCAGTATAGATACTTGGAAAAACATATTATATATAAAAAATAGATATATCCTCCTGAGACCCAGCCCATTGATCCTCTCCTCTCCTATCCTCTTACTCTTTTGACCTACTCTATCAACCCCTGGTGTATTGTAAAGAGGATATCCTATGCTTTCCAGTGATATGGCATGTGTTGTTTTTTTAATCAATTTGAATTTTTAGTCTTTTCACACTGAAATAGTCCTGTAGTCCACTACAGTGGACAATAAAATAAAGTTTAACAAGCCTAAATTGTTAAGATTTTCTTTTAACCCTAAATAGGAAGGAAATTACAAAAAATTAATTGGAAGACACTTTTTTTTACTTGGTTCCCAGGAGGATATAAGTAAAAAGAATATACACAAGTAAAAAAACAATAAAATAAAATAAAATCTATTTACTGGATGAGGGTACAGCAATGACATGGGGCAATAAAATACATGTTGTTTTAGCATCTACAGTCGAGATGAACATGTACCAGAGGAAATTCACATTATTTTTATTGTGGTGTTCACTTGCGTCTATTCGCTATATTTCCGACAGATCATGAACGCAGCATCAGTTCTTCTTCGCACTAGTGATGGGAATTTCGGCTCTTTTTAGTGAGCCAGATCATTTGGCTCAGCTCACCAAGAAGAGCCGGCTCTTTCGGCTCACAAACGGCTCTTCGTTTTACCACTTCTGCCTTTTATAATTCAGCCAAATTTAGCTTTAGCAGTTTTGACCTATGATTAGTATGTGTGCAGATACATCACTTAAATTATTCAATATAATTATACTAAACCTTATAATTTCAAGAATACCATAATTTTACATGCTGCTTCGTTTCCGACTGTCACTCATCTTGTCTGTTATTCGCGCACCGCACTCCTCTCTCTCTTTCTCTTCTCCTCTCCCTCCTGCTCTGTACCTGTAGACCGTCAGCGTGCCGCGCACCCCCGCCCCTCCTGCTTGATGGTATGATACTTGTCTGTCATCACCTGATTGGTCGCATGGAGGTCATTAACACCACATTCAGTCACAGTCAGTGCATGGAGTGCACGTGGCGCGGAGATGATCACCCTGTCATTCTGCCTTGAATTAATTAAAGAAAAAAAAAAAGAAAAAAAAAAATGACTCTCGGACTGACGCCTGCTCTTATGGTTCGTGTCCACAGGGGCATTTTTTATCGCGAGGGGACGCGATGCTTCCCAGCATTGGAGGCTTGGTGGGCTGTCACTAGACACAAGGCTCTCCCAACCTGATTGGACGAACGCTTTCCCACCGTGGGCTGCTGCTCCGAGCTTGGGAGCTCGTTTGGAAACTTTCTTCTCTTATTTCACGAAAATAGTTCACCGAAATGTGTTTCTGAGAATATTTGAGGAGAGAAATTAGCCTAGTAGCTGAATCTGTCTTTATTTTGGATCAACAACGTTTATTTTAAAAGATTTTCAGAAGTTTCGAGAAGCAGCGAGTCGCGCCGGACGCCTGTGATTTGCATAAAGTAGACTAACCCTCAACTTTATGCAAATGAGGAGCGGGCGTCGTGACGCTCCGTTTCTCGAATCGCGACGCCACGCTACCAGAATGCATTGCGCGGATGCTTACATAGACAATGAATGGGGAGCGTGGAAAGCACGGAGCCTGTGGACATGTACCATTATCGTTCACTTAAAAGAGCCGGCTCAATAAACCGACTCGTTCGTGACCGACACATCACTTCTTCGCAGGTCTTCAGAGATGCAGCAGTTAGTTTGGTAGTTTGGTGTTTGGACGCAGAACAAGCTGATGAGCTGCGCTGGGACGTGTGTGTATGTCTGAGAGGCTTTAAACATGTGTAAAGACAAACAACTACTGGATTAAACTTCAAGATTTTCTTCAAGAAAGAGCAGGGAAAAGTTAGGAGGAAAGAAGTTGGCGAATTCGGTACGTGAACTGCTTTTAAACAACTTTACCAAATCTTATCTAAGCTAGCCAACACGTCACAAGGGTTCTTCTTCTTCTGTGGTTAATCTGTCTGATATTGATATAGTGTGTGTTGTTAAAGGGTTGCTAAAAACACATGTTGTCAGCTTTCTCAGGCACGTCTTGAGCTAAAAAAAAATGATGAATGCATTGAGTTTAACCAGGTTGCTCCATTTCAGCTAAACATATTAATTAAACCACAGGAGAGAGTGTGAAAATAACCAAACATTAGTGCATTTGTGCTAATTGTGTGATGTTCTTATATGTTGTTTCTTATTTTTTGTCTTTTATTGCCTATGTTTTTATATGCTTCTTATTGTAACTTGTACTTACAAACTGCCCCATGCCTTTAATATGTTTCCTTTAACTTAACTAATTATTGGCTGTCTATTGTATGTGTGGATGTATGGACTGGGAGTGCTACAAATGAATTGCCCCCTTGGGGATAAATAGAGTTGTCTGAACTGAACTGAACTAATGAATTCAACCAGTCTCTTGAGCATAAGTAAAAAACACTTGAACACATTCCTTAGTTATGATGAGCTTTCTACTTGCATTACTTCCAGGTATTGCACAAAGATTATAGGTGCTTCATATAACTTCACAACCTCCAGTGTACACTGTAAGCCATGGGGGGTGGAGGGGTGGAGGGGGGCCGGAGTTTCAGTCAGATAAGTAGTGTTTGTCTTTGAAACAAAACACTCTCAGTTGAGTGAACTTTGATCAGCTGCTGGAGACTGTATTTTTTTTTTTGTGGATGAGATTTTTCCATTTATATGATGTCAGATTTAACTTGTGAGACAAACTAACCTCCATGCTGCAGTTGAATCATTTGTCATTTCCTCTTTCCCTGCATCCCATTCCCCCCTCCTATGGTGCCCACACTTGGCCGCAACAATCCTAATTGTTTTTTTTCTAATGAGCACCCCAGTGAGACACAGTGAGGCTTCAAATGCAGGCTGTTCATAGGTCAGTGACTTTCCCCACCAGCTGTTGAAGAAGAATAGGGACAAAATCAATCAGTTACCAGTGAAAAGTTCCATCTTCTCCTCCTTTGACCTCACTTGACCTTTTCTAGACAATAACGTCTCAACATCATTTCAGATAAATGTTGCCTCAATGCGATGAACAGCGCTCTCTCCCAGGTGGTCCAGACAGGAAACTGCCCGAGTGTGTTTTGGATGGATCTCAGAGTTGGCGCTTTATTCCTTCTTCCCTAAGTCTTGGTATGCTGCAGCTGTGATAGAATTACCAGAGCTGCAGAAAGCAGGGCTGGTTTCATCGTATAACTTTAAAAAACTGCTTCTTAGCCTTTCATAAGTCACCCTCTTTGTCATTTAGTGGTTGAGGGCTTGTTTGACGCTGCTTAGGATAGACCTGGATCTCATGAGACTATAACTTTCCAGCTTTTGAAAGTTAAAGCTAGGATTACATTGTGCGAGTTAAACAAGACCTGACAACTTTGTGTTTGTTTGAATGTGAAGAGCCATAAGTGATTTAACATTCCAGACACCCACAGGAGGCCAGACACTGTGTTTTTGTTATTACGAGGTTGACAAGCCGCCACAAAGGCACATGGGAGCTGTTTGCCTGCAGAAGTGGTGTAATGCACCTTTAAATGGGTACACTCCAATTCTATTTGAAGACTTGCCGTCTTATTTAACCAGCAGTCCACTACTCTCTCCTTCAAACACTGCAGGACATTATGGAGGACTGCTCACCCTCTGGTTGTTTACCTTTTATAATTTCAAAGAACTGGAAATCTTCACTTGTCGTTTGCCAATTAAGATGGCACTTGCCAACTTTACTTGCCAGGTATGCATTCCGTGGTTAAAGGTCATGTATGGGGAGGTGAAAATTGCTGTTTCTCCTTTTTTAGCACAGCAGGGAATGATTATTCTCCCATTAAGGGCTATTTTGGCCAGGGTGTACGTGCACCATATGGGCAAAACTCACAAGTGCCCTGTGGGTGTTCATTGGAATGGATCACTTATGGCCACTTCTAAGCAGCATGCTCACAAAAGCAGCGCACTAAAATAAGAGTCTCATAGGTTGTGTGTCTGTGGGAAGTCACGCGTTAGGACAGCGCTTTTGTGAAAGCTGTGGATTTGATTGAGGTGATGAGAGACCGTAAGGGTTTATTGTTTTCCCCAGTGAATGAAAAGCTGTTAGTCTCTTAAGGCCTGTGTGTCAGGGGACAAACTGCGGGAGTAATGTGGGAAAGAGGGCACTAACAGAAAGGCTGTTTGTCAGGGGATATTTTCTGCCGGGGTAGACGGGGTTAGAGGGTGAGAGAGGGGTCTCGCAAGATAAACATGGTACCAATGCTGGAATAATAAAGACTCTCTGTCTCCGGCAGCCTGTAGGACCCTGGACCTCTCCCTGCCATGCCAGGTTTGAGTTTTTATTTGTTCTGAGCGTAAACATCCGTCCTGACTGATGGCGTCTTAAAGAAACCCGCACCACCGTGTCTGACTAGAGACATCCCAGGGGGCTTATGTCATACTTCCAGATTCCCGTGGGCCTGGTTGGGGCAGACAGTGAATGCAACGTGATCCGGTAGGTCTCCGACTGTGAGAGAGACGTGCAGTCGGAATTCTCTGGGCTATTTTTAGCTTCGCCTCCCATCAACTTACTCCGCACGAGGAGAAATCGATTTGGGCTGTTAATTGTTGCAGAAATGGCTGATTAAGTTCTCATTTTAGATTCAGATGCTGGATCAGAACTGTATGTTGTATCAACAGTTGGCAGCAAGGCAGCTGGTGAAGCTGGTTTTCTTTCTTACTTAAATGAAAACGCTGTCCATTAAGTGGCAGCAGTCTTGGCATCCAATTAAGGATTTTTGTATTGGCAAGAATCCGGCGTTATGAAGCGTATCATGAGGGTTAACAATTCTATATATTGCGATCCTGTAATCAAGCAGGAACGTAATCAATCCTGCATCGCAATTTTTTATTTTAGGAAAATTAATAGTATAAAAAACACACCATTTTAAAATAAGCAAAAATAACACATTTGTACTGCATGCAAACAACTGCATGGTTTTTGCCCAAAACTGATTATCATAAAGTGGGCATGTCTGTAAAGTGGAGACTCGTAAGTACCCATAGAACCCATTTTCATTCACATATCTTGAGGTCAAAGGTCATGGGGCCCCTTTGAAAATGGCCAGATTCACGTGGGCCAGTTTTTTCTCACCAAAATATAGCGTAACTTTGGAGCGTTATTTAGGCTCCTCCGCGACAAGCTAGTATTACATGGTTCGATTTCTTAGGTTTCCCAGTTTCATATGATACCAGTATCTTTGCTCTAGCTTTAAAATTGAGTCCGCTACAACCTCTGAAAAAGATTGAATAGCGACCGGGCCTGATGGCAGGCTGTCGGATTTTTAAGACGTTAATTGAAAATCGATACAATGTTTTGGATAAAATATCGATACACATCAGTATTGCGATATTATGTTTTGCAATACTGTATCGATTCTCCAAAACGCTGTATCGATTTTTAATTAACCTCTCAAAAATCTGACTGGGTCAAAGGGGTCCCTTGACCTCTGACCTCAAGATATGTGAATGGAAATGGGTCCTATGGGTACCCACGAGTCTCCCCTTTGCAGTCATGTTTTCAGACAGGTTTTTTTTTGCATGCAATACTAATGTGTTATGTTCACCTATTCTAAAATGGTGTATTTGAATATTAGTATTAGAATATTCCTGCATACTGGGGTCCCTAAACAGTCTTAGAATTTCATAAATTAGGTATGACTGGAAAGCTGAGACTCTTGTGGATCAAATGAGTCCAATTGCATTCATGTGTGATGATGTTAGTCCCCATAGTAGCCATTTCATATAGTGACTATTTTTTACTCAGATTTTATACATATAGTGGTGTGTATTTATATTGTAACATTTTGCCTAAAATTAGATTTAAAATAAATTGCAGTATATAATTTTGCTTACGGTATTGCAATATATCGCAATATTGTGAATCGTCACCCCTGTATCATGATACGTATCGTATCGCCAGATTCTTGCCAATACATCCCTACTGTATCGATATTTTCTTACACCCCTACATCCAATATAGCTTTTTTTGTCTAAATATGATGTCACACCTTCACTGACTTGTCTGTCACCCTTCCTGAACAGACAGAGAAAGTGCTATGTTTCCGTCAGAGCAGAAGTGTTGTTTTCCTTTGACTTCCTCTGTAGACACGTTCAGTGGTTTCACTTCCTTCATTATAACCTTGACAGGCTGTCAATGGTGAAAAATGCTCCAGATAGTCATCACCTCCCCCGAGGCCCTTTCCTTCAGCACTTTAGGCCGGAGGTCTTCACGGTGTATGTTAATCTGTGTGTATTTTCCCAGAGTGAGGCTTTTAACACATTTGTGATGATGACTCAGTTTAAATCTTCTCTTTATTTGCATGAGTGCTCGCTGTATCTCTGCCAACATCTGTCCCCCTTAATTATCTGTTTGTTGTGTCTTAAAGAAAGGAATTCAGGCTTTGACTGCCTGGATCAGTGTCAAGCCTGGCGATTAGAGGAACAAGGAAGTTTATCATCCCATCTGAAGAAGTGATCCATTGCAGGACTTTCTTTTAATAACCGTCAGATTGGCTCTCGTAGCATCTGTCTCCAATTAAGGGGCAAGTTGCAGATTCCCATGTGGGGCGGTTCATGCTGCGGGTAATGCAGTCATCAGCTGTGGGAACCAAATGCTCTCCATTTGTGTGAAATGACAGCTAGTTCAAGCACAGGTGACCAGCTTGGCATGAATGTTAGCCTGTAGGTAGTGTTTTCGTTAGGATTTGAAATCTGGCCGTGCCCCCTCCCTAGGAAAACAAGGATTTGGAATTGCCATATGTCAGCAAACAGGAGGTGAAAGTTAATGAGTTACGATTGTTGAATTCTGTCCAGATGTGTGTAAGATTATGGGTTACACTGCTTTACCATGTCCTAGACATTTTCACTTTCTCCACCCAAACCAAAAGCCTTTGATAAGACATTGGAAAAACATTTTTTAAAACCCAGACGTGTCTTGGTTTCGAGCCCATTATTCCTAGTCTAGCCTCTCATTGACCAAAGACAGATCAGCATAGTTTTGGTCTGGTCATTAAGCGGGGTTAGCTCAGAGGTCATAGTAGGTGGGATTAACAGAGGATTTTATAGGTTCACTGTTCACTGAGACAAGTTCAAAGCCTGACCCTCGACATGAATACTACTACTCCTGCAGGTTACACAAACTAACCCCTCACTTCAAAATCAATTGGTCAAAGGCTGTTTGAATAGGCTTCATTCTCGAAGAATGTCATTGTAGCATAAATCTGTGTGTCTAAAGCATTTCTTATACTCTTTGCTCTCAAAGATGCAACAAGATTATTGATTTCAGTCAGATCCATGTTGAAGGCACAGCAGATTAAAATGGTGATGTTGGCTCGATTGGTCCGTTTTTCACCAAATCAGCTGAATATCTTGAAACCACTGAAATGAGTGTGTATCCCGTCAACCGCGTGCCTGCATGCGTGTATGTGTGGCTTAGTGCGTGTGCATGAGATACAAACAAACGGGGACACACTCATAAAAACAGTGCTCCGTAGTGCTACTAATGGTCAAAAACTCCCCGGGGTATCTTTTAAGTAAATAAACACAGTTGGCTTATGAGTCCAAAAGAGGAATTCATTTTTCATTCATTTATTTTGCCCTATTCACTTGTGCTTTGATGTAGGATGAACAAAAAATAATAATAGTTTCATGGCTGCTGACTTTCTCGTCCAGTAAACAAGCTCTACTTGAGTCCAGGCTGCAGCTGCAGGGACTCTACAGTGATCCTAACGTGTGGATCCAGCTCTGTGACTTTCCTCCTTGCAATCCTGCACATCTTAATTGGCGAACCTCGTGGCAGCGGTCTCGGTTTGGCCTCGGCTGGCCTGGCCTATCAGCTCGGCACAGTGGCCAGCAAGCGCGCTATTAACAATGCCCGTCCTCCTAATCCCTGAAGAATTCCTGCTCCTCTGATCTAGCTGGCCCAAGAATGTGATGTTTAAAAGGCCGGAGGCTCACCAGGAATCACAGGCAGACCAGTTTCTCATGCACAGTCTTCCATGTTAATGTGCTGTAAGGAGCCAGAGAGGCAGTGATGTGAGAAACTGGCAGCAGCACAGTGGCTCTGAGGGGACGCAGCTCATCATTAACAGCACCGCAGCCTGGCATGAGGGATTAGAAAAATACATGCCACCAGGGGTGAACCTGTAATCTCACTGGACAGTTACATTGATAATGAGAGACTTGTTTTGATGTGGCATGAATTTATTTGTAACACGTATTGAACAAATGTATAAACAAGTAGAGCTGAAATGATTAATCGATTAGTTGTCAACTATCGGTAACTATTTTGATAATCGATTAATCAGTTTGAGTAATTTTTAAATGGAAAAAAGTGAATATTCTCTGATTCCAGCTTCTTAAATGTGAATATTTTCTGGTTTCTTTACTCCTCTACGATAGTAATCTGAATATTTTTGAGTTGGGGACAAAACAAGACATTTGATGACGTCATCTTGGGCTTTGGGAAACACTGATTGACCTTTTTCACCATTTTCTTACATTTTATAGACAAACTAATCGATTAATTGAGAAAATACTGACGAATCAATCGACAGTGACAATAATCGTTAGTTGCAGACCTTCAAACAAGGCAGGTTTATATAAAATGTACTTGTTTTTGTTGGGCTCGCCTGTAGTTTTATGTAGCAGGCATTCATATTTATTGTACAGTAGTGACCTTTCTTTTTCTAAAGCAAATCAATCAATTAAAGATGCATACATTATATCTATATAGCTCAAATGGCAGTAACAGAAGTTCTTAAATGTCAAATCTTTAACATTTACTTGCTAAATCTGTGTCCAAAGTGTCCATTCATGTTAAGTTAGACTGCTCTACTGATTATCATGAGCTCATATCACAGTTTCCTCTCCTGAGCATGCCTCAGCCCCGGCTTTGCTAAATACAGTGGAAACCGCTTATAGTGATCACGATTACAGTGATCAACCGCTTATATGGATCAACTAGAATCACCGCCTTGCGATTGTACGCCTCCGCCAACCAGTCAAGTAGCCGTTACATCCATGTCTGTCCAAAATGTCATTACTTCATCATTCAAAAATGTTAAACTGTAAGTTTATTGTAATTTTTTGGTATTTTACTCCCATGATACTGTATTTTATGAATACGTTTGTTTTTAAACTCTGCTACCAGTTCAGCATTGGCAGCCTACGGTTTATTTTCAGCCCGGTTAAATATTTAGAAATGCATTGAAACCACCACCAAGCTGTGGCTTAGTAGCCTATTTGCACTACTGACGTTACTGTATTTGTAAACATCTACAGCCTAATTATAATTTGAACTACAGTAAACCAGATGTTATGTACAGTACTGTACTGAATTATAGTGTATTTGAATTATACACAGTACAGTAATTTCATTTGTACAGTAATTTGAAAAATACAGCTGTACTGTATTTTGAAACAGTTTTAGTAAATAGTGAAGCAGTTTGTTTCATTACTTCATATTCATGTAATGAATATACTAGGGCTGTCCCGAATACCATTTTTCGGCTTTGAAGCTTCGGTGAGAAATATTTGAATGTATTCAAAGCTCTGCGGCACGACACGGCGCAGCAGGCTGACATGTTCTGTCTGTCTGTCTCCATCCCCCCGTTTCAGTGCTGCTGCCGCACTTCTACACACAACAAACAGCGATATCTGTCTGAGAATAACTAATAATAATTGTTGAATATGAATAATGTTGTGGGTTTATTCCTTATTTCATGGGCTATTTGGCGATTTTAACTTTATTATTACATACTTGCAAAAAACCCAAAAAAAAAACAAAGCATTCGAATACTGATTTGGATGTTGATTACCATGGCAACGGTCGAAGCTTTGAAGCATTCGGGTCAGCCCTAGAATATACAAATGTCAATTAGTTGGCAATCTGCATGAGAAATAAAGAAAAAGAAAACAAATGTGGATATAATAATCATCCGCTTATAGTGATCCTTTGAACCAAACGGATGTGATCACTATAAGAGGTTTCCACTGTATTAGCAAGTGGCTGGCATGAGCCAACGCACAGCGGTGACCAGGGGAATGGGAGGAATTTCCCTTTTATATAAGACCTGAATGGACGGTAGCTAGTTCGCCTTCAGTGAGAAAGCATGGCTCACTTGACAAAAGAATAAGATAATGTAAAGAAACATAAGGTGTTTTTGTGCCTGTGTTCTGTTTGACCCTTCATGTTTTGTTTTGTTTTGTTTTGTCAGCTCCAGAGGCCTGAGTGCCATGCCAGAGGGGTCCCATTCTGCTCTCCACCAGGGCCCAATGGGGGAAGGTAAGAACAATGCAATTAAACTCTTGAGAATGACCCATGCTCTGGTAATTGCTGCCCATAAATTGACCAGTCTTATAACATGGCGTTTTAATAAAGTCGGGTTATTCCTAATGGTATATCAGTGTACTAACACAACACAGAAGTACAGCAGAAGTATAAATGGAAAAATGCTGGAAATGGAGGAATAGAGGAAATGTAAAAGCTTGAGCTGAGAGAGCAAAGAACTCCCCTCCTACAGTCCAGCCAGGCAGAGAGGCTCTTTGTGCGGCTGTGGAGCTCGGCCAACCCCTTTCATACAGCTGAAACCCCTGAACACTCGCACATCAAACCAGAATGTGTCAGAATCACCGACAGCCAAGATGGTTGGTCTAGCCAGCGGTGCCGACCTCGTATGCTGGGGGACCACTCAAATTACATATTATTTTAGTGTTCATTATCTTCAGTCACAGAGCCACAGCATTAACACACAGGGCCTCTTTGTATCTGTTTGCCTGCTCTTTCCCTCAACTCCCCACCGCCCCCCGCCTACACCTCCGCTCTTCTCTACCGAACACATTTGGCGCTGGGCTTCCACTTTGGCTGAAGAATACCAGTGTGTCAATGGTTCCCTTTTTCCTCTGCGCCTGTCCCTTTTGGTTGAGCTTTGGCCAGAGGAGGCTTTTGGCTGGTGGAGACGTGTGCCGCCCTCATGAAAATTTGCGTCTGTATTTCCTCAAAAGGCCACTCTGCACCGACTACACGTTCCTCACAGCTCATTTTGCGGCTCAGATTATGCAGTGGGAAATCACTTTGGCACGACAGAACACCCACCTGCAGTTGAAACATTTTCAGACTGGTTTTGTTTGAGTTAAAGTGTGACTGACCTAACCCCACCTCAGCTGTGGATGGATGGATTGTAATTAAGGGGCAGGACTGCTGGTAATCTGTGTGAGGTGATGAGTGGATGTGGTTAACAGGCAGGAGGAATGCACATGCCCCCCTGTCTGGTCAAGATAAACAATAAAAAGGTTGTGGTGCTATCCAGCTCCAGTTACTCTAAAGGGTCAAGGAGCCCTGAAGTGAAAAGAAGCTGTGTTGATCATTTTCACCTACAGCAGGCTTCGGATGGCGCTAGGGCTGGGCAATATATCAATATTATATCAATATAGTGCTATGAGACAAGATATCGTCTTCGATTTTGGATATTGTAATATGGCTTGTGTTGTCTTTTCCTCTTAAAGGCTGCAAGTGTAGGGCTAGGATGATACACCTATCTCTTGATTCAGTACTATCACGATACTTGGGTGCCGATTCAATGTATTGCGATTTTTAAGTATTTTGATTCTACAAGTATTGCGATTTGATATTGCGATTTTTGTTCACTTTTTTAACACTAGACCATGGGAAAAAGTTGAATCATACATTTTTAGGGACTTTTACTTTGGAAAATATCTAAATGAATACAGTAAGAATGCTTACTAATTTTTTCCCTCACATATTTGTTATATTTTCTATTTAATTTATAAGGGACATGTTTTGACCACGTAGATGCGAGTGAAAAATGGCTTGACCGCACGTTACCGCAATATGATAACATTTCTTGTCCATGACAGAGTTAGCATGCAGCTTTAGCCATCATGTCTAGCTCTGCTTTTCCTGGAATTGTATGAAACCCAAAGTGTTTCCATACTTTACTGTATGTATAGTGTTTACCACTTTGGATTTAAAATGGGAGGGTGCAGGTCGTATCCACGCCGACCCTCCGCTGCATTCTGCTTTGTCGCATCTGCCGGTTTCTGCTCGCTACGGCAAACAGTAGCCGGCCGACGGATACAGAATGGATATGACGTCACGTTACTCTGACTACAACAATAAGCTATATCGTCATTGAAGCATCGTGATAAGTGATTTTCTCCATATCGCCCAGCCCTAGATGATGCTATGCATTATCATGCATTATCTTTTTTGTCATTCTGCACTTTGAATTCCCTTTTCTGGAAGAATTGGATGAACCTACTCCCAATCCATCTAAGTTGGACTTTCATCACCACATGTGAAATGTACCAGGTTTAAAAGTCTAGCCTGTCAATCCAATGACAGCGGCTCAGTCAGGCTCATCAATAGACCTGAGGCAGCAGCACGAAGCATCTCTTTTCAAAGATAAGGGTTCCCTCTGACCTACTTAACCCCTGGCAGGAATGTAGCTGTGTGTGCAGAATGTACAGCTTTAAAGGGATTCTGGGGGATGGATGGATCATCTCCATTCACTGCAGCTTTTCCAGACCAGTGGGCATAGGGTTGTGGATATAGATGTATGATGGCAGGGATGGCTGCGTCTCTGAGTGGGGACGGTCAATGGAGCTCCTGGACTGGAACTCTTTCTCTGCTTAATGACCTGTAGCGCTAATTCAGGTTCGCCTGCAGCAACTCCTGTTCAAGTTCTGATGTCATGCACTGACACTCACTGAAACTCACGACATCCTCTATGTCCCCAACATCTTGTGCGTAATTTAATAAATCATTACGTAACATAGCTAAAATTCCACATTCACTGTATTTCATTTCATTGTTTGGCTCAGACTCCCTGTAATCCCAACAAAAGAATGTATTTCAATGTAAATTATTTTACAGCCTCCTACAATGGCATTCCCCCTATAGAGTTCTTCCGCTGGATTACCCGCATTAGTCACAGGCTCTCTGCTTTGGGTGTTTCGGTTCGATGGCCTCTTAGAAACTCATTTGAATCAATAAAACTCTCTATCAGCTTCCTCCGTAAACTTAACATTCAGTTGACGTTTTGTGAGCAGAATATTTTAGTGACACTGCAGATGTGGTGCTAAACACAATAATGGCTTAGTGATGTTAATTATATGTTATGGTAAAAGATGGTTTATGTAATTAATGCTGTTTCTTGTAATTTATTGTTGCATAATAAGAACATATCCGTTCTCACACAACAGACAAAGCATGCTGTCAAATTTTGACTTCTGTGTCAAGTAAGTGTTATTAAACTGCAGGAGAAATAGCATCACACCCTTTATTACGCTGCATGTGATAAACAGCTTGATGTGAAGAAAATGAAGTGACCTTTTCCCCTCCACACTTCACACATCTGTCCCGCAACCAGCCTGTGTGGACTCTGCAGAGAGGCGCTAACAGGACGTCAGTTTGGTTATATACTGTCAAATTGGTGGTAAAGTTTACAATAGATTCACACCTCAGGGCCCAGATGGTGTGTGTGTGTGTGTGTGTGTGTGTGTGTGTGTGTGTGTGTGTGTGTGTGTGTGTGTGTGTGTGTGTGTGTGTGTGTGTGTGTGTGGTCAAGAGGAATTGTGAGTTTTGAATGGATTCAAAGCTGTGTGTGTGTTAGTGCCTGAAGGGCTCTTAAAGGGGGGGCTTGTTGGTGGAGGAGTTTCCTATAAGTGGATCATCACATGCCTATGCACTGAGGTTAGCTGGCACAGCTGGATCCTTTAAGATCCGGGGTCCAGCACAGGAGTGGTTTACAGGATTAGATTTGAGCTTTTTGAGGAGTTTTGTCCTTTTGGTACTTGGAAGAATCCTGCCTCTCTGAAACATGTCGCTCTTTAATGCTGGCAAAGTGATTTCTCCCATCCTGTTTTATATTGGTGTATGTGGGGCTGTCGCGGTGAAGGAATTTCCCCTGAGGTGATAATGATTGTCTCAACAGTGAGATATCTGTTATTATTGCAATTTTCTTTTTTGCAAATTACTTAATTTATCCTGATTTTAGTGCTATACAAATAGGCTTTCTTGTTAAGCTATTATTAGGTATATTGTTGCTTTTAAAGAGCATAGATACTGATTAATACTTGTTTATTGTTAAATGCAGAACACAGAAGGGCAATGGGGCGCAGCGTTTTTTTCAGCTGAGACAGTGCTTCGTCCGAAATCACATATTATGCACTACATACTCAATATGTGTACTATCGTTCAACATACCTTTGTGTGAATAAACAGTAGTATGTATCTTTTCGGATGCACTTAGCAGTAATTCACGTCGTCACTTCCTGAGAGCCTCCTCGACAGTTAGAGACGTGTGTAACCATGGTAACCCGTGCCAACCTCATGTGACCAAAACGACGGTCTGAATTAATTCAAAATATATATTACGCCTAGCAAAGTGAAATCTTACACTTACAGTTAAATTGAAGCGTTATTGATGTAACAGCGCTGTCTGTCAATATCTGTTATGAATGTTGTCATCACTACCGCATTGCATTGTGGGATAGTTATGCCGCTGTAGTGTCCAGCGTTGCATACTGTAATATTTCACCAGAAATAGTATGCAATTTGTGTACTATTGGTTTCATACTAAGGATTCAGACATAATGAAATATCTCACATACCGTTTAAGCGTATTGAATAGCATGTTAGTATGTCTTTAGTTGCGTCTGGTTGCTATGACACGGAATATTCGCAGGTAAAAATGTCAGCACAAGGTAGAGTACTTGCTCTGGATGAAGGGAAGGCTGAAACACACAGACATCCAACATACACATCCATTGTTGTTGTTGTTGTTGTTGTTGTTCAGCACTTGTACATGTAGGATGTGGCGGTTGGTTGTTGTGGTATTTGTCCTGCCCCTCCTCCATTGTGATTGGACGGCTGGGTGAAAAGTGACACTAATGAGTGCAGCGTTTTACCCAAAGTTGAACATTTTTCTCACAGCAACCAGACAAAAAACATCAAACGTGCAGCCAAGCGCAGAACACCTCATCACGTTGCTGCCGTAGCACTCCCATTGCAAAGAATTCAAAAAAGAAAAAATGTGAACATAGCGGTTGTGGCGGTTGCTTGCTATCCCATCCGGTTGACTTGTCAATAGTGCAGGAATGCAATATTGCAGTTATTGAGACAGCCGTAGTTGTTATGTTAAAAGGTTAAATCCACCAACATGTAAACATCATTTTGTTTTAGCTTTTCAGAGTATTTCTCTGTAGCAGCCTTCTGGTTGTCTGATCCAAGAGTACATTTTTTTACACAAGCATTTCAGGAATCTAAAAAATCTAACAAAAGCCTGTTGATGTTTAACCATGCTCAGTAAATGTGTGAAAATTGTAACTACACAAAGTACAGTTAGTTTCACTTTTAAACACCAGAATTCCCCCTAAGCTTCCCAGCGTAATGATTTGACCTTGACTGTCTGTGAGGAATGCAGGTTCAGTTTGCGTGTGTGTACTCAGCCTCTGTTGTCCACTGCGGTTTATTTACCAACCTTCAGGCTAATTATTAACAAGGCATTAAAAGCTCCTTGTGAGACCAAAGGCAGGTGTAAATCAAACCATCTTGTTCATATAAAGGACTGTTAAAAGCAGAAAACCCTTGAGGTGACCTAAATTCTTTCTTCCATTAAAGGATAAGAAATGAAGCCAGGCCGTCGGTCTCACTGTCTAATCACCCGTCTTCTGACTCATGCTGTTTGATAATGGTCTGTGAAGACTCGGGGGCCTAATCCTCCGAGACTCCCCGTGTGCTTGTGCCTCCTGCCCTCCTGAGGGGCAGCCATTCACCGTTGCCAGGTGGGGAGGAGTTTTTCCCAAGGAGATCAGTGTAAGACTACCTCCCTGTCTCCCAATAGCCACCAGGGGAGGAGTTGTGTTGAAGATGGAAGTTCAGAGAGGATCTCGAGGGGCGGAAGGGCTTTATTAAGATGTATTGCAGGGTCACACACTGTGCACTTGGCTCTGAATGAGATGGCAGATTAGTAGTCGCCTCAAGAGCCGGTTTGAAGTTGATGTTTTTTTTTTCTTTGCTTGTGAGTGAACATACTAATCAGCCAATTAGGAACTAGGATTTTTCACCTTGTTACATGCTTTAATGTGGGAGGTGAACGTTTTCTTTTTGGTCAGTGGGAATCGCCATAAAATCGTTAACACTGTGCTGGCACAGTAAAGAAAAACGGCACCTATAAAAACAAGGAGTGGGGGAAAAAAAATGTATATGGCTTAGTATCATGATATTTTGCGTGGCAATATTGTATTGATACACGAGCGTCAAGTATCGATCTTTTATTTCATAAACTATTAACCATTTAACAATTTGACGGCCTGCCGGTGGGCCCAGCAACTATTCCGACTTTCAGAGGCTGTAGCAGGCTCAGTCTCCAAGCTAGAGTGAAGATACTGGTATCTAATGAAACTAGAAAACCAAAGGAATCAATTGGTACCCAATATGTTGTGTTAGCTTTCAGAAAGAACGATAAATAACGCTCCGAATTTATGCTAAATTTTGACGAGGAAAAACTGGCATGGCCATTTTCAAAGGGGTCCCTTGACCTCTGACCTCAACATATGTGAATGAAAACTCTGAGATGAACAAAGTGAAAACTGTACCTTATTAGATAAAACAGATGTTGGCAAACTGCATAATTTGCAGTTGAAAAAAGGTAATAAATTGCAATATATCTTATTGTAAAATGTTTAAAATCGCAATAACATCATATCGTGACTTAAGTATTGTGATAATATTGTATCGTAGGGCCTCTGGTGATTCACATTCCTACTTTAAACTATGTTTTTTTGTCAAGAAAGGTAACGGTATGGTGCAAGAAAAGTTGTAAACTAATTCATGAGATTTAATTTGGTGAGGATTACCAGCACTTATAAAAACACACCTTTTATCCTAAGGGGTCTGAAGTAATGTATGAAGCTGCCAAGACAGGAAACAAGGAATGCTCTACCCAGATGATTCAACGTGAGGAAACTGAGCACAGAAATTACCTATATTTCCCAGCTCTTTCGTCATTGATCATGCAATTGCAGGTACGATCAAGCTAGTGTCTACTAGAGAAATATTGCAAGATGACTCAAGGTGTGATTCATTGTCCGCTGGGTTCAAATTCATCACCTATTGATACATGAGTCAGTATGAATCAAGCAGGGGGGTGGCTGTGTGAAGTACTAGGAACAGAGCAGGCAGGGGCTTGTTTCTTTCAGTGGGATGTTCTGTCCACAGTGCTCTCACTCTCTGTCTTATTGTTTTCTATGCTCAGCTGACAAATGGCTTCTGTTATCTACATGAACAGTTTTCCAGTGGAGAGAGAAAGTCATTCTCTGATACTAAAGGCTCCTGCAGCTTTATAGGATAAGCATTTGCATGCTGAACATAGATATAGTCGGTGTTGTTCCTGTTTCTTTGCCCTTGATTTGGTTAGAAAACAAAAGGCCACAAACCAGACAGAATAGCACAGGAGGATCTTTTCTTTTTGGAGTCTCATAGGCAAATGTAGAATGAAGGTTGACTTGGGGTCCCATCCCAGTAAGTTCATAATAAACAGTCATAAAGGTGTGTCTGTTCTCTGAGACTGTTCCTCTTTAACTGTGCAGTGCACACTCATCATTCATCATATCAAAAGTGTGGTCACAGGAGTTGGAGGGATTGGAGAAGGTGATTTAGAAATCACCCAGGACTTTGACACCGTGGTCTCTCGGGTTTCTCGCTTCGGTGGGCGAATCTCTTCACTGACTTTAAGGTATGCGACACATTAGAACATGTAGAAATTACGATAATCAGTGCATTTATATATTGTTTTGCTCCGTAGAAATGTAATTGTGTATTACTTGAATGTTATTCAACTTGACAGGGATTATACTGTTGTTGATGCTTGTAACATTTTCCATAGTACACCATCATTTTTCAACTTGTCATTAACCTTGTTTGTGTCTAGTTTGTTTCCTAATACCGCAAGTCAAGTAGACGTTGTGTTATGCAATGTACTGTACACAAAGATCTTTTTACTGTCATCCTGTTGTGAGTGCAAAACAGAAGTTGAATAAGCCAGGTGCGCGGACGGGGCTGTTTTAGACTTCGGAGGAAAGAAAAGTATAGCTCGTTGTCCGGCGTAGAATTTGCATGGAGGCTGGTTTGCATGAACTGAAGAAATGCGAGTCACATCGTCATCACAGGGTTTTGCAACAAACCACTAACGTCATAGCTACAGGCTCTCATGTTCTCAGGGAAATGGGTAGTAGTCAGCTGGAAAATGTGTTGCTCGGATATGATCGTGTGGGTGGAGGTTATGTAAGGAACATTATTGACAGTTTCTTAGATATGTCTGCCATTAACCAGGCAAGAATGTTTTTACGCAAGCCAGAGAATATCTTTATAAAGGAATGCTTTGTGCCAGATCATCTCTGTCGTACATAGCCTTTTAGAAAAGTTAATAACCAGGTGCTGGGGTATTCATTTCAGTGTTTTTACTCACCTTCTATACCACCGTATTAGGTGCTGCATGTCATTCATATAACCATGATGTCAGAGGCGGACAAGTCTGCTTTGTTAGCTGCATGATAAGCTCAGACTGAAATTGAAACAAGTGTAGACTTTGCGTTATTAGTTCTAGACTGATTAGTCATCGAGCCCCTCGGTGATCGAATGTCCTGTCTGCTTTCCGCAATGAAGCAGAAGCATTTACAGTAAATCACCTGTCAGATCCCCGACTCCCATTTCTTTATCATTCATACCCCTCACACTCACTGGTTCTATTATCAAGTAAAGGGTCCCGGACTCTGGTAAGGTATTGACTTTTTCTTAACATCTAGAATCACTTTACAACTACATTAACGTTACATAGTTATTTGGTTGCAATAGCGTACAGCAGCACTGCATTTAAATGACTCACTGTCCAGGGGATTTGGGTTCAGGGAAGCAACAAAAGAGAAGGGGAAGGTCATGCATGTAGCATCAACACACCTTTGTCTGTAAATGTTAACCTCGGCTTAACAGCCAGGAAATAGGAATTCAGAGAATTACAATGAGGGGTTGGGAGTTTTTTTTTTATCAGGGAATTCCAACCATTTTTCCTTCAGCCACAACATTAGTAATCCGTTCACACGCATGCAGCTGATATAATGTAATCCATTAATGATCACACGGTCTCTACACACTTAGTTAGCAGTCTCGCTGGTGACTTTGTTGAGACTAAAATGAACTTTGAAAAACTGCTGTGAGTTATTGAGGCTGCCTGAAATGTAGTCCAAATACTATACTATCTCTGTTGCCTTGACTTGGTTAATGGTTATGTCTGTGAGTTAACAACTGTATTGATGCGGTGCTAAAACAAAGTAGAGCGTTGTGTTTTGTTGAGGTAGTGTACTTTGTGAAATTGTGGTGTGTGAATGTGAAAATCTATGGCTCGGGTGAAATGGAAATGTTCTCGGCTATACTCTACGATGCCACCATTATGTGTAAGTTATGATTTAACAGGTCTGTCCACTGAGCTGTTGAGAAAGAAGTTGTTGGGATTTTTCTTTTTAAATAGATACATTTATGGTGCTCACAAATTACACTTCACAATGTTGTTAAACTATGTAGATATGGCGCAATCATTCCCTTGCATGTGCCCTGTGTGAACAAGTTGAAGTCTTCCTCAGTAAATTAATTAAAAACTTGAAGCACTGACAGGTTTACAGCTGAATCTGACTTTTACTTGCACGTGTTTCAGCTGCTGTTGTTGCTGTGATCAGTGTGCTATATTGTGCATGTTCCAAATTCCTCCTCCTCCAAGTGTTAAGAGAATGGTTGTCACTTACAAGGACAGTTAACACTAATTTAACACTGACAGGTGAATTGTAAAAACGTGTTCAAAAAGTGTAGGTTTGTCTGCAGTTGTATTTGACTGCCTTCACCAATTGGTAGTTTTGTAGAAAACAGATGGTTTAAACTCACTGCCCCTGCTACAGTCGTTTCTTTTTATAGACATTTCCCTGCAGTTATTGCCATAACATCATTGGCATTTGGGCTTTAAAGGATAAATGCCAAGAACTATTTTTTTCCCACCAATAAAGTTAATGGTAACAAATGTGCTCTTAAAGCAGTCAGAAAGCTGTGCTTATCTTAGATCAGTCTCAGTTGCTGAAGGGAAATTAGCTTGATTGTGACAAGGCATTTAGTGTATGGACTGTATATTCATTTTCCCCTTTGTTAACCATCAGGGCACTGACTTTAACTCTGCAAAGGCATCCACATGTATACAGTCAACAAATGCAAACAAACCTTGACACAGCTGACACACAGACCTGGCATCAACATGCATCCTGGGTGATCCGATCACAAGTGGACAGCTCTATGCACAGGTGTGAACGCACTCAAGACGCATTGTGATCCGATCGCTCAGACCACATTTAGGGGTGGTCTGGGCCACATATGCCCACATTCTTTTAGTAGTGTGTACGCAGAGGTGTCCTGGGCCACACTGAAGGACCGCCTACTCAACTGACGTCCCGCTGAGATCTGCAGGGTGTCTGCGCTCCTGAAAAGACAGGCTTCTGTGCTCTACTGTATCCTGTCGGTACAACTATATTTTATTAAAACATCTTATCTATAGGCTACATATCTTCAGACTATCAGACTAGGCAGGGGAATTGCATTATTATCATACTGTCGGTCTTTTTGTTCCGGTGTTCTGCACAGATCTGTCACCCGTCTGCCTGCTCGCTCGCTCGCTCTCATCCCCGGCTCTCTGAAGCTCTCTACCTCGCTGTTGTCCGGCAAAGGCGACAGTGTTGGCGGGACAATGGTCCCTGGGGATCGCCAATACGATAACCTTATATTGTGATGTTAATAAAATGTACCCAAATTCACGAATATGTAGGATATTACTACTGACATTCCTGTAATATTACGTTGCAACGTCTGCTGTATTAGTCATGTGTTTACTACAAGTTTATTTGCATATAGAGCGGGGAAGTGAGATCACAAGTGGTCATTCAAGACACATGTGGAGACACCTTCTAATGCCAGCTGTCCAGTTGTGATCTGATCACTCAGGACGCATGTTAATGCCAGGTCTGAACAGGGCCTATGATGACAGTAACAAATAACATGTAAAAAAGCAGCCTAATCATGCTTTCTTTACTGTGAAAACTTGTGTACATCTTTTTAAAAGGCTAAATTTGATACCAGGCGCTTAACAGTCCTCCACATCTGACAACAGAATGGCACACTGTGGCTACAGATCCTCCAGAGATCAGTGATAAATGTTTGCAGATGCCGAAGAGACTCTGTGGCACCGAGCAAGACCAGACACTCTCCTTTTATACTGTCTGTACGATAATGGTAGCTTATTATTTAGTATATTGAGAAGACCTGCATCATAATTGGTGAAAAACAAGCGACATAACTGCACAGTCTCCACTGTCTGTACATGCTTGATGTAGTGGAGGGGTCAAAGAGGATGCAATCTACTCTACAGATCACGAGTCGTCTTTGTCCACAGTGACAGGCAGAATGGAAACACTTTGCGTGCTACATGGCACAGGAACAGGCCCTCGGCTTATCTCAGACCTGTATGTCGAACAGATCATTTGCATTCCTCTGCACAGCCTGTTTCAACAAAGTCAGCGAGTGGTCCACCACTGCCGTTTTCCCTTGAAACCTGTGGTTTGTGGTATCAGCCACAGATAATGGCCCGGCTGTAGAGTCAGTATCTGAAGCTGAGCTGGTGCTGGAGTCAAGTGCGCGCTCGGGTCTTAAGATAAGTCAGATAGTTTACACAACCACTATCTACTTTTTAGTACAGTTCAGCCAGACATGTCTTGTTTTGGCTGGTGCTGAAGGAGATATTGGATATGATTCAGAGCAATTATATAACAACTAGAAGACTGTGGAAACTGCACAAACATGGTGTTGATTTGTGCTGTTCCTCCCCCTCCCTTTAACTTGGCATAGACTGCAGTCTGCAGCACAGCAGCTTTATTATAGTGGATATTTGGTGTGAGGAAGAGAAGGAAGGAGGGAGGGACTTTCACATGTCAGTTGCAGCAAAGCTTAAATGTAAAGAGAGAAGAAGCAAAGGAAGCGGAGGACTTGTTGTAATTCGTAGTGGCGTAGTAGAGTGTAATGGCTCACCACTTCACTCCCTTTACACCATCAACCCTATGATTTGTCACGGAGCGTAAACAGAGTTTTCACTAGTGGTCAGCTCCTGCTTGCCAGCTCATCCTTCTTCTCCCAGTGAGGTTTTGCATGGGAACTGTGTTGTTGAGACGGCTCGGTGTGGATTGTGGAGCAAGTTGTGCAGCGTGAACGAGACTCTCATGAGCTCAGTACTGACTCATGGAAACTTTGAGGATGCCAGAAGGTGTGTGTGTGTGTGAATGAACGGAAAGACTGTTTGATTCCTTGTGTGAAGCCCATCATCCAGCTGCATATCGCAGCTTTTTTTTTTTTTAAAGACTTCATAAATCACTGCTCTTCCCATGCTCTCATGTGTAATATTTCTCTTGCTTAATATACTTTATTCCAGTGAGAGCTGTTAAAGGTTGCATGGTCTCTATAAAACTGCACAGTATGTGAAAGATAAGTCAATTGAGTACGCTTGTAATCGTGAATCATTTTGGTTGCAGCCCCTTACAGATTGACGAAATACCTTTTCCCTACAACATCAGGTTTGTGTTATCAGCTGTGGGCTGCTGACCAATGATGCACATGTAAGAATGAACGTATGTTATGAGCTTGTCAACACTGGTGAAAGAGAGTGTATTTCAAGCTCATGCCATAAGCTACATCTGTTGGCTATCAACATCAAATTTTACTCTCAGTCCCCACTCGGCAATATCACTTAATGTTTTGCTTAATGATGGTTTGTGCCTCATAGATTTCGATTTATTAGCCCGAAGTCAAATTACGCGACAAAGCTTCATTACTTCAGTTCGGCTAAACGGTTATGACCCCTTTGCCCTGCAAATATTTAAGGAAACGGAGCTCTCTGCACAGTGGCCACTCAGTGGCCCACTCTCACAACACCATGACTTCATATATTTAGGAAACATTTGTGAGGAAAATTCCCCGTTTGGCCAGGAAGGATGTGAAACTGAATATGGATGCCATTTCTCTTAAATTCAAACGTAGCTCCATAAAGACATATACACAAAGCCGCTGGTCCCCTTCCTCGTTTTATTTTTCTTCTCATCAGTTTTCCCCCCTCTCTGTTTTTCCAAGGTTTAGCCTTCAGCAGTCAGGAGAACAAGAGGAAATGGCTGGGTTTTCCATAGAATATGCAGTGTTTAAATTAGGCCATGTCAGTAATGGTTTGAGCGAGGCCTTTTACTGTAAACCACTCCTCTGTGTCTCAGTCTGGGAGTAGAAACACAGAGCTCTGAGCTGTCTTTTATTGATTTGTGGATAGTCGTCTGTTCAATGTAGCTAGAACTCTTTGTATCTGAAGTTGTCCCCAGGCAATGTTTTAACGGCGTCGTAGCCTCGCTGTTATTTATGCACATGGTGAGAGAAGTCATAACTAAAGACAATGTGAGAGTGCATCTGGTTTATAATTGCGTTACATTACTTGATGCTGACAACAGAAAATTCCCCAGCACACTGTGCTAAGATGACATACGAAAAAACAAACTCTGGTAGCATTTCTGAACACATTGAGTTTTTTTTATTGAATAATAATTGATCAATGTGAACGAGTAGTTGCGCTGTTGACTATTGACATTGTCATCTCAGCTGCTCAACTTAACTTAAACCATAGTGCAGCTGTATAGAAGCCATTAGTAAAAGTTACAGGGCGGCTGCCAGGTATGCAAGTGTGGAAATATAATTAATTGCATTGCTGCAAAAGAGCAGGCCTAGTGAGTTTTCTACAATAAAGTATACAACTGAAATCAAACTCATAAAATGGCAGGTGTTTTAAAGTGATACTCAAACCTAAATGTGTTTTGGCTTGAAAGATGGCCTTAATATGTTTTTGTAGTTTGGAGAGTCTCTTTAAGTGAGATGGATATCCAAGTGTGCTGACCATAATGCCTTTTAAATACACAGTTTGAGGGCGC
The DNA here is from genome assembly GCA_916701655.1 of Sebastiscus albofasciatus. NCBI lineage: Eukaryota > Metazoa > Chordata > Actinopteri > Perciformes > Sebastidae > Sebastiscus > Sebastiscus albofasciatus. The sequence goes on from CAKAOI010003346.1 coordinate 28,815, forward strand.
TTTCACACACAACCTTTTTGGTTTGGTTAAAAAAAGCTCAGGTCCGCTTGTCCGGTTAGAATATTTCGTTTGGGCCGGTATGAAAGCTGTCATTTTAACCCTGGAGCGGACATAATAACCGAACGACCAGCTGAAAACCCTTTGTTTGTGGTGTGAAAGCAAACAAACCAACCACAGGATTTTATGAGAGCAGATATGTGATTTTAGCATGATTTCAAAAGCTAAACTACTAATAAATCCATCTGCTGATTGTGAAATCTGTTCAGGAAGCGATCTTATTGATCTGTATTTAAGGCCATGTAGCCTACATAAACATGTCAGCACGGATATTTTCCCTAATTAATAGGTCAAAAACTGTTGAAACTGCTGTGCTTGTAGGCCTATCCGACTCTGTGTACTTTGTTAGTTCATTAACTCCATTGAAAAGTATGTGACAGCGATCCCACAGTATGCCGATCATGCCGGTGTCGATTTGCTCCCCGATGTTCAGACTTATGCTTTCGCACCAATCTTCTTGGAGCGTTAAAGTGCTGCATAAACTTCTGTCACTCACCAGAATTTCATTTTCCCACGTGAGTCCCGATGTTGCAGGATGACAATCGCCCAAAATGTCCAAACAACCTGTCAGTCTGTATAACTTTATGTCTATGTTCATTTGCAAGAAGTCAGTGTAAACAGGAACCGGAGCAGAACTTGAATGCAACAATGTATGATTTTTTCCCCTTGGTCCAGACCAAATGAACTACAGGTGTGAAAGCAGCCTTAAGGTCTATTTTTCAAATCCTGACACCTACCTTCTGTCTGTGTTTCTCTTACCTGTCCCAGAATCTCCTCAGTTGTCCTCGCCCCTCTCCACCAGTGAACATGACCGGGCAAACGTTGACGTGGGCCCAGACTGTTACAGCCGGTTATGCGTGGAGCCACTGGACAGGGAGGGTGAACGTCCAGTGAGCCTGGTGTCCACCTTGTCCTCTGGTTCATCCCGTGATAGTCACAGCCTTTTTGGGAGCACCGCAGCCCTTCCTTCCTACGCGACCCCACCCGCACAGAGCGAGGAGGACATAGACTTGGAGCTGAGCCCGGCAGAAAGCACTGGGGAGCGGACAGGGGACCGGAGTCCCCCCCTCACATGCTCCAGGGGCCGCTGGCAGGAACGGCTGGTGCCCAGGGTAATTAGCCACCAGTGGAACAACAACGCCACCTCCAACAGGAAGGCAAGCGGTGAAATACCTCACATCACCACCTCGCCCGTCATCACGCATGCCATGGCGCCCAACCCAAAGCTGACCTATGTGGACCGTGTTGTCATGGAGATCATTGAGACAGAGCGCATGTACGTCAAGGACCTGCGCAGCATCGTGGAGGTGAGTGGGTGTCAGGGTTATGCTGACTGTACTAAAACTGAATTTTCCGTCACAGTTGGTGTTTTTTTTGTTTTTTCTTTACTTTCAGCCAAGTATTCACCGTGAGCCAACCATTTGATATTATAGAAAGTAAATCAGTATTCTGTGTATTTAAAGCATATGTTTGACTTGGATTAATGTGCAGCTATGACTTCATGTCTGCTGCACTCATTGGAGGTGATTTACTGAATTTGGCCAGCCAGGAGGGGAATTGGACTCAACGGCTGTAGAGAACAAATAACGTCTACTGTGTTCCAACTTCAGCAGCTGTCTGTGGCCACAAATGAATAAAACATCCAGCGGACTTTTCTTTTCCTTTCACCAGGATTCATTCTGATTTCCTGCTTTCCAAACAAATCGGTCAGTTGACGAAAATGCGTGCCTGACATCTGGCAATTGTGTGCTTTGTTTATAGATTTTGTAGTTCATAGAGATGAAGGCTGTGGAGCAGTTTATGATCTGGTCATGGTGTTGTATATAAACCATTCTGTATATTTACAGTGCAGTGAAAGTTTACAGCCTGTAGCCTGGGATTATAAAGGACTCTGCTCATATTTGGAGTTCAAACACAGTCAGAACTGGGACACAGTGTATGTCTTTCATGACAGAAATCATGGGCTTTGTGATCTTAGCCAAAGATAGCAGAAACCTCATCTCAGAGATGTGAAGCATGAAAAATGGGCCAGGGATGATTTTACCGCTTAACAGACCACTTACATCTTATCACGTCTTCTACCTTTTTGTAGTCTGGAAACAACTTCCAGACCAAGAGACCTCTCTGGCCCTCAATCTTTCCTGGGTCTTGCATAGAGCGCTCTGCTGTCAAACAATCCCCACAGCCCCTCCATACGGTAATGTCTTTACCACATGAGGCATTTTTGAGACTGACTGGCAGTAAACCAGCTAGCATCTCTCCTCACCTTGGCTCAGACTGTGCTGGCGTCTGGCAGTTGCTGCGGGAGGGATTGCTGCCCTCGCCCCCAGCTTGAGTAACGACTTGCTCCTGAGAAACACTTCCAGGACTTCTAACTATTTCACTTGACAGGAGCAGCAGCCCATCAAGCAGCCTGCTCTAGCCCCAGGCGGCCACACAGGCCCCGCAGCGAGCTCCAGCATAACCGGAGCTCTCAGGCTCTCCCAGCCAACACAAACACCTCCATCGTTGCACCAACTGGAGGAATAACACAGATGAAAGGAGAGCAATTGGTTTTCCTATAGGCTGCAGTGTGGGAACACAGTCTAGTACAGATGTATCTTCTATCCTTTTATGATTACTGTACGGCTGACATCAGATTGATCCCATGCAGCTCGTTTTGATTTCACACCAGCCCTCGAATCTGACAGAAACGCGTGAAACTCTTCCTTCGTTTCTTGGGCAATGTTTCTTCAGCAAACTAATTCAAAGCTTTATATTGACACTGAACTCTCGAGCAGCTGTTGTCCGCTGTGCCTTTAGATCAATCTCAGATCTCAGCTCTCACTCTACTGTCTATCCATAAAGTAAAGTTTTGAGAACAGCTGTTTGACTCAGCTGGTCTCACGATGTCTAAATACATCCCCCAACACCTGACTGGAACACACCCAGAATCATCATACTCAACATTGTTGAAACAAGAATGTGGTTAGTGCTGACGGGATTCAGAAAAAACCCGGTCTAACAAGTGACTCAGTATTATTCTTCACTTTTAATAAGGTTTTTTGATTTGTCCCATAACATACAAGGACAAAAACAGCCCTTCTTATATCCATACTAAAGCACAGCTGGTAGCCCTGTAAACTAGGAGACTACATATATAGCATTGAATCTCTCACGCTATGCTAAAGGTCACGTGGTTATGGTATTAACACTGGGGGGGCGAGTTTTCTATAGGAGACTGTGAGACGCCCAGCTGACTGCAACTCAGCATTGCTCTCACTGCACTGGAATTCTCCATCCATGACCGGTCGGTTCATTCAGTAGTGCGATGTGATGACTCTACTCCTAATCTGGGCTGCGACAGTGAGTGTGTCAGTGTGTGTGTGTGTGTATTTGCACCACATCGTCTGGGAGGCTGGGTGTGTGTACAAGCTGTTTGCTGGTATGCTCTTTATATAGTCGCTGCGTGTGTGCGCGTTTGTCTCTCGTCAACTTACTCCTCCACTTGTTTGGAGTTGTTTGTATGCCACATGAGTGTGTAATTGACCAAGAGGGAGGATAATCATCCAGATGTTGGCATATTTGGCATACTGTGTTTTTTCTTTTTAGATATTTTTGTCTACTTCTGAATACTGATGGGATGCAGAGGGAGTCAGATCCGGGGAGGGAAACAGGTTGTGCGGATGTTTATGGTCTGGGTACCACTGAACCTCTTCCAGACAGTCACACTGACTTCTAGTCACTGGAAAAAATCCTTAAAAGGATCCTCTAAGGATCACATCACACCGAAAAGTTTTGAAATCATGATGCCACACTTCTCCATATATGTACATTAGATGACATGTCATACACTGTAGTCCCACAACTGTAGCAATCACTTGGTCAAAGCAAATGAAAACATCACAGAGGATATAGCAGGAACACAATGAGAAAATGTTTTTCCTACATACATGCTCCCTCTACTGGTAAGAATTTGGAAGTGTCTGTATGACACTTGACTTGATTTGAGGGGTGTAAGAAATTATTGAAAATATATCAATATTATGTTTTGTGATAGTGCATTGAGTCTCAAAAACACCATATTGATTTTTAATTAATAGTTTACATGCAAAGTTTAACTCAGTCAATACTTCATGTCTTTTGTAAAGAGAGGTGCCCTCTCAAAAGTAGTGCTCTGATGTTGGATGATAAATGCAAATGCAGATCCCAGTGTTGTTGTTGCATAAAAAAGTAAACTTTTCTTACTCAGATTTTATGCATATGGTTGTGTTCTTTGTACTATGACAGTTTTCCTAAAATTTGATTTAAATAAATCGCAGTACATCACAATATATTGATTCGTAACCCCTGTGTCATGATATGTATCACATCCAGATTCTTGCCAATACACAGCCCTACTTGATATGTCACCAAATACTGACCTTTTTTTATATATAACTCCATCTTTAATGTATAACTTTCTCTCTCTCTCTCTCATCTTGAATGTTTTTCCAGGACTACTTGGCTCACATTATCGATATGAGTAACCTTCCCATACGGCCAGAGCAAGTGTGTGGCCTGTTTGGAAACATAGAGGACATCTATGAGTTCAACAGGTAAGTCACAAACCAAAACTATAACCCCCGTTTTTCTTTATGATGAAGTATATCTCACTAAAAATGGCCACAAAAGTCAAAAGCCCAGGATAATCTTTGAAAAGACACTATATATTTGCATTCATGGCAGCCTGGCAAAGCACAAAAGACTGAAAATTTCTGCATTTTTGTCCACTTCCTTTAATTGATGATGTTTGTTTTCACATACTGTCACATGTATTTAATATTATATTATTTTGTAAGATAATGGAAGAATGAGGAATGTTAGGAATGCATCACTATTTTATTTCAATTTCCGCTGATATTTCTTTCACTGACCCAAAAACCGATGCAGTGGGAAACAAAGGAGCGACACACTGACTCTACACCAAACCCACTTTTGCAAATATATCAGAGAGCCAAGGAAACGGTGGTGCTGCTAGCCTCACATTTATGTCAGCAAGTACTCATTGCTGACCACACTGCCTGCCAAAACACACATTAACATTCCTCTCTCCTCTCACAGCGAGGAGCCTCCCCGGTAATGCCAAGGCTATCGTACAGTTCGTATCGTTTCTAAATGAAATCCTAACCAGCTGTACAAGATGGATTGTGACAGATCCAAACGTTCCATGTGTTGTTGTTTCTGAGAGATTAGGCTTTTTAGCCTGGTCACATTGCACTTTGGAGGCGTTGTTTTCTTTAAGTTAGCAATGCTATAATACCGTCTTTTAGCACAGCATTGTTTAGGTGGAGAAATTCTTGTGTCAGCCTGTGAACAGTTGCCACATGTTTACTTAATATTGCAACAGAGTTGTACCAATCTGCAGGAGGTTGCCCGGCAGGAAACCAGTTTTTGTTGTAATAGAGATTTTTTTCTACAGTCTCTCTTTGGGGAAATTAAATAAACAATGACAAACTATTTACTCCACACACTGTACAGTACAGTATGAATAGTAGATGTCTTGATAGCAGTTATTTTCTTTGTTGTAATTCAAATTCCTTGCTTGCTTTGTAATCTCGGAGAGTCAATAACTCACATTTGACATGAACATTAACTGATTAATTGATAAACGGCCTTTGTTTTTATTCCTTTGCAATACTTAACCCTCTTCCAAGCTTAAATATTGACAGAGTAATCATGCAGAATGAACAAATATTGACGTTGTGTCTGAAACAAATCTCAACACCAAGATTTTCTCCTTGTACCATGAACATGTTGACACATTTGCTTGTTGTCGGTTTCGGTAAAGCACCATCGTCTTTGATCTGAGTTGAGGAATGCTGTGTGATGAATTATTTCACATATTATGTTGACTGAGCAGCTCATGCAGAGTACTTGTGATGATTGGTGATTTTTGTGCAGTTGTATTTTTCCACAGTGACCCTCCCTCCCTTCATGTATCCTCCTTCAGTCATGCACATTTTATTGAGGTGATGTCACACCGTGTAAAGCATTAAAATACCGTACAACTCTCAGGTTTTGTTTTCCCAAGCTCTGAATAAAGCTTGTTTTTGATGGGACTGTGGGCATGGAGAATTCCAAGTCAAATGCATATTCTTTCACGCTCCGTCTGATCATGCAAGGAGGTTCATGTTTAACTGTGTATGCCGCCATCTAGTGGAGATTTTTCATAATTAAGGTCAAATCTTACAGAATCCTTCCTTTGTGCTTTACTTCTGTTTTTCTATTCCTTCCTAGACAAAAAAAATGTGTTAACAAGTCTATTAACACTCAACCTTCCCTCTCTGTTGTGTTCTACATTTCAGTGAACTGCTGCAGTCCTTAGACATGTGTGAGAACGACCCTGTGGCCATCGCTCGATGCTTTGTAGATAAGGTGAGAGGGACCGTCTTGCTCATGCCGATAGTGACAATGATATCAATTCCTGATAGAAATGAACACTACTGATGTATTTGTCTGACTTGTGTTTCCTCAGAGTGAATACTTTGAAATATACACTCAGTATTGCACCAACTATCCCAAGTAAGTACCAAAAAAAAATTGTTTTAATTAGACTTTTGCTGTCGTATTCAAATCTCACATTATTAATATTATTCTCTGCTGTCCTCCAGCTCGGTGGCAGCACTGACCGACTGCATGGGGAGTAAAACTTTGGCCAAGTTCTTCAGGGATCGGCAGGCTGCTCTGAAGCGCTCCCTCCCTTTGGGCTCCTACCTGCTGAAGCCAGTCCAGAGGATCCTGAAGTATCATCTGCTGCTTCAGGTACGCAATGTCCTCAGCGGTCATTTTGTTTCAGCACAACCTTTTTTCAAAATGCAGCCTGCAGGCTTTGGTAGATTTATGGTTCTGTTATTTATCAGCTATTAGCGAGAAGTTTTAACCCTGTGTAATTTTGTAACTGTTTATTATGCAGCTCGCTGCCCGTGGCTGGTGAACAGTTCAACCAAAGAGTGATTTTCTCTTTTCTGATTCTTTGATTTGATAAATTATCAATAGCCCGGAGCAGGGGTGCCCAGACTTTTTCACTTAAAGGGGCAAAACTACAACTCAATGGTGGGCCACGGGCCAAAAGTAAACACCTATTGTATTGTTTTGTTAAGATGCAAAATGATGATAGGATTGTAAGTTCCCCTAATTGAATGTTATTTTAGCTTTTACATAGTTAACCCCTTAAAACCCAACTGTTGACTACAGTTGGGCTCATTTCCAGTTATACCCAATTTATGCATTTCCAAGACTGTTTAGGGACCATGCATAGGTATAGGCAACAGCATGTAGAAATATTCAAATATACCTTTTTAAGAATAGGCCAAAATAACACATATATACTGCACAGGATTATCATAAAGTGGGCATGTCTGTAAAAGAGAGACCCATAGTGGGTACCCATAGAACCCATTTTCATTCAGATATCTTGAGGTCAGAGGTCAGGGGACCCCTTTGAAAATGGCCATGCCAGTTTTTCCTCACCAAAATTTTGCCTAAATTTGGAGCGTTATTTAGCCACTGTCCCGACAAGCTAACATGACATGGTTGATACCAATGGATGCCTTAGGTTTTTTAGTTTCATATGATACCAGTACCTTCCGAACTCTAAAACAGAGCCTGCTATAATCTTCAAAAGACAGTAAAATCAGTTGGCATCGCCAGTGATTCCGCAGGCCAATTACACTAACATCTGGAGGACCAAATCAAACCTGATGGCGGGCCAACTTTGGCCCACAGGCCCCATTTTGGGCAGCCTTGGCCTAGCCTTGGCTAAAAGCTAGTAAATATTTTATAAGGTAAAAGCAACAACAACAACAACAGACAAATCTCAAATCAATTGATTGGGACACACATCTTTCTATGTTTGGTGAATGATTTAACTAGTTCCCTGCTGGGGTGACATTGTCAGATATTGTAACCGTCCCTGATTTCTTTTTAAAGGAAATTGCGAAGCACTTTGACTCAGACGAGGAGGGCTATGAGGTCGTTCAGGAGGCCATAGATACCATGACCGGAGTGGCCTGGTACATCAACGATATGAAGAGGAAACACGAACACGCTGTCCGAGTGCAGGTCAGATGGAATTACCATGCATGCCAATATTCTCTTGAAAAGGTGGATTGATGTCATTGCCATGTAGTGCTTACAGACAGTACAAAATGTACTCCGTCACGGTGTACAGTTTGTACTCTGTCTTCAGAGATTTTCTCATGTACCTCTGTTGTCCAGTGCTACTGTAACTCATTCCTCTCTTGGGAGGTCTGGAGGGCCCAAATTCATTTCTTTCATTGATTTATTCCACATATTTGCTTCCATCTCTTACATAAAGATGTATTTTAAAGCTCCAGGTATTTCTAAGCAGATATTGTCCAAAGCAAATCCATGAATCTTCACAATGTGGTATTGACTTATTACAGTATATGCCTTTTCTCAAGTCTAGTTGAGTGTTAAAGTAACGGCTACAGCTTCTAAATGATTTCCTTGAGTGTCCAGTTCACCCTCCTGGTTTTCTTTGCTCAAGTGTTTTTATGCGGATTAGAAATAAAAGCAGACACATGGCTGGCATTTATTTTCTTTCATGCGGGAGGAACATGGCTGACAGTGTGTCTGTGTGGGGGGGTTTGTGCTTTTATGTGCATCTGCAGGAGATCCAGTCTCTTCTCATCAACTGGAAGGGTCCTGACCTGACCACCTATGGAGAGCTGGTGCTCGAGGGCACCTTTCATGTCCTGCGGGCGAAGAACACCCGCACACTCTTCCTCTTCGAAAGGATGCTCCTCATTACCAAGAAAAGAGGGGAACACTATGTCTACAAAACCCACATCTCAGTATGTTTTTTTGACATTTCTTTCATTAATTAGTGATTTAATAGGTTTTAAAAAACAGATATTCTCTTAAATTACACAAGATTTACAAACCTATTTTTTAATAAGGTAGCAAATTGTAACCACCTCAGTTCGGTTAAGTCTCATCTACATCACTACATTCATTGTGATTGCAGTGCTCCACCCTAATGCTACTCGACAGTGCCAAGGATCCCCTGCTCTTCAGTGTCATCCATTTCAAGCATCCCAAGCAACCCCATACAGTGCAGGTAAATGTGAACACCAGCAGCTGTCAACATTTTTCCTTCTACAGCACAATTACAGAACACATAATATTGCATCAGTTGTGCAGCGAGATCACAAAACACCTCCTGTGGATTTATTTAGATAATTGAATTTTCTAATAATCATTTCTGTGTTTTTTCCTCAAACACTTAAGAGCCGGTGGTTTGCACTGTAGTGTGCCTCTGTTCCGTATTCATGCGTGTATCCGGTTTATCTTTATTAACATCGATGACTCTTTTCTAAATGACAAGTGCTTGTTGTTCCAGGCCAAGTCAGTAGAAGAGAAGCGTATCTGGGCCCATCACATTAAGAGGCTCATTCTTGAGAACCACAACACCATCGTCCCACAGAAGGTAAAAACAACACCGTCCCTCATACAGGAGTTTTATTCTCCTCAGCTACTGAAGAATCTCCTCGTATTTTAAACACGATGTCTTTTTCTTTAAAGGCAAAAGAAGCCATCCTGGACAATTCTAACTGTAAGTGTTACAAATAGAGTAAATGTTGTTATGCCAATTTAACTGTTTCCATGTGCAACCAAAGACGCTGCTCACAAAAGAGGAAGGTGGTTAATTATCAGTAGAAAAAATGTGGTATGCTGTTGAATTCACCAGGAAGGCGTATCTCATAACCGGTCTATCTATGTGGAGAAAATTGTTTTTGTAATTGCGGCTCTCAGTGTGATGATGTTCTCCCTCTGCTGCTGCTCAGATCCAGGGAAGTACCACTATAGTCCCGAGAGGCTGACGAAAGCAGAGTCCTGCCAAGCTGACGACTTCTATCTTGGAAGGCGAAATGAGAGAAGGAGATCAGGTTAAAAAAAAAAAAAAAAACCTACTCCATCCATCTATTTGCGACTTTTTGTTATGTATTAATATTTGTAATATTAATAGAATAGTATTACTGATGAATAATTGTCACTTACACTATTATTTTTGTTAAATTGTCTGTCTTTTTAGAGCCTGCAAAACAAATCAGAAGGAGCACAAAAGGTTGGTACATTGTGGGTTTTTTGTTTATATCCACTGGGCTAAACTTCTGGGTCTGAAAAGTGAAGCTGATGTGGAAGTGCCTTAAACTTGCATTCTTTCTAATAGCCAGCAGGGGGCGACTCCTCTGGTTGCAAAAAGAAGTCTGATTGTATAGAAGTCTATGAGAAAATGATCCTCCTTACTTGATTTATTACCTCAGTAAACATTGTAAACATGAGTTTATGGTCTCAATCGCTAGTTTCAAGTCTTCTTCAATACAGCATGATGTTCAGTTAGTAAATTATGGTCCCATTTAGAGTCAAATAGACCATAAAGCAGGGTATGCTTTAGGGCGGGGCTACCTTGTGATTGACAGGTCGCTACCACGGTGTTGTCCGGTCTGGGCGTTGTCCATGTTTTCATCTTACAACTTTAATCCTTTCACAGTGTGTTTTCAGTTCATAAAAGTTCATTATAACCTTGTGGTCGCCTAAAAATATCTTATTCAGCGTTCTGTTGTATTTAGCTCCACCCTCTAGTGTCACTTCTGGTTGCAAAAAAACAAGATGGCGACGACCAAAAAGTCAAACTTGAGGCTTCAAAACGGCAGTCCACAAACCAATTGGTGACGTCACAGTGACTACATCCACTTTTTTATATACAGTGTATGTTTATATCACTTGATGTTCAGTAAGATTTTGGCAGTCAAAAGGGCAGATTCATTAACAGTGGGTCAGTTTGACCAGCGGCCCAGCAGCCGCACAGACCCCTACCAAGTTTATTTCTGTCTGTCGAATAGAAGCTGCCCACGTCTCCGTTGCACTTCTGCTTTGTTCTCCCTCAAAACCACCTGGAAAACAGATCAAAAGACCCACACACTCACCCCCACTCCACCGGCCTCACCGATAATGAACTTAATTATATGCCACATTGGTGGGGAAGAGCTTTGTCATACACAAGCTCTTTTCAATAGTCAAATTCAGCCTTGCCTTCAGATCCCATCTCCCTGCTCTCATCTATTCTAATTGGACATTATGAAAGAGAAAACCTCTGTATTCTTGTCCCCAGTTCTCCTTTACTCCCAGTCCAGATCAATTTTTCGAGCCAATGTAATGAAGAAGCAATTTTCATGTCAACCTTCCCATCTCAGTGAGGGAGTAGGTCATCACATCCTGGCTAATTGCATCATGTCCAGTTTGAGCCTCTGAGAGGAAGATGTTTATAATTGGTATTTATCTAATCACAAAGCCTCCCTTAAGTCTGGGCCAGACTAACCACTGCCTCGCTCAGACTCTGCTTGTGGAGGCAGAGATTGAAGACCGCATGCATCATGTACAATACATGATGCATGCGGTCTTCAGGTTATTTTGTTATGTAATATATGACTTGAACATGCTTTTTTATTGACATTATTTTATTTATTTTCTTGTTTATCTCTCCTCCTCTTCTTTATCTTTGTTCTCTGTGCAGCTGTTTTGAAGGTAAGTGCTGAAATCCAAATCTTTTAGTAAACCCTGATGAGCTTTTTCATTCTGTTGTGTGAAAGCAGTTTTTATGTCAGTGTGCTTTGGTGAGATATGATTTACCCAGTTTTGACTCAGCAATTCAAACTTTCTATTTCTAATTGCAAAATGAACTCAAACCAAAAAATGGGAGTACGAACCTTATCTTCCCAGAACATACTTTGACTTGCCCTGGATTACAAAAATCAGATCTCACCCAAAGCTAAAGCAGCTTTATGATGATTCCATCCCATTTGCAGCCTTGCAATCACATCATTGCTCTAGCAACACTGGCCTTGCAATAACAAACCACATGTCTATGACTTCACGCTACAGCATGCAGACAGTGAGGGTGCACTGCTGGGGGAGAGGTGCTCCCTTCAGCCGGCCACTAGTGTCAGCACGCTGGCCTCCAGTCTCGGCGAGCCCCAGGCTGAGAGGCAGCGTGTGGAGGATCTAATTTCCAGAAGGGGCTCTCTGGAGCAGTTCATTCCTACTGACAGTGACCCGAAACTGGGCTCTTCACCCAGTGAGGGGTTGCTGGAGAAGGAAGAGGAGCAGGAGGAGGAGCAGGAGGAGGAGGAGGAGGAGGAGGAGGAGGAGAGTTACAAGGAAGATATACTGATGGGAGAAGACCAGGTAGCGGACTTTGCCAGCTCAGTGCTCGCAGCCATCTCCTGCTGGCACTATAGAGCCAGGGCTTTGCTTTCTACTCACTTCACAACGGTGAGGGTTTCTGCCACCCACGGGTTTCCTATTTCCTGCTCCATTCCACTGGCTTACCAATACTCTCCGCCACTCTCTCTCTCTCTCCCACGCTGGCTCTTGCCCCTCTCCCTCTTTTCTTCTTCATAAATAGAACCAACTAACACCTGCTACCATTTTTCACATCGAATGCCTCAGGTTGAATTCCTTTTATTGAAGTTGCATGGACTGAAGTTCTCCCAAACTGTGAACTCATATGGGCGAAACTTAAAAAGTCAAACTTGATTCATGCCTTTTGCTTTTATTGTTTGGTTTTGGAGGTCATCCCACTGTGCATGCACCATTCTCCTCTGATTGCATGTTTTCCTCATCCGTGTACTTAACGGTGTGCTGTGTTTCGTAATTGTGTTTTCTGGGATATGATTGATGTTGACGCTCATGCTGTTGAAACCATGTCCGCATTTGCATTTAAACCAGTGGCTTAACGCACCCTGTTAAATGTTGTTTGACTTCAAAGGTTAATGTAGCCATCTAATTAAATGATCATTACAATAGCAAAAGCCTTGCTCTTTGATAATCATATTTCCTAATCACATTTCCCCTCTGAATATTCAGAACGAGAAAGTCTTTATTAAGGTTAATTGTTATACCAGTATTGTTCCTGAATATGAATGAATACTTGCCATTTGAAGTGGAAGACTTTTATTCTAACCTTCGCAGTGGCTGACCTTAAAACACATTAAGTCTCTCGGAAATGTTTGCCCCACTGTGACAGATTCTTCTGCTTCACGCTGCCACAGTCGCAGTGTGACCTCTAGGATGATTTAGTATGAAAAAACTCTCGGTTTAATGCCCCGTTTTGCTCTTTCAGGATGATCAGATTAAAGATGCGGCTGAACTGAAAACTACGGAGACAGAGGAGGTTGAAACTCACAGGCAGGAGGAAAAACATATGGATGTGGCTGTGAAAGAAACTGCCGCCACACAGGTATATCATAAAGCCTTATATAGATTTATAGATGCATTCATTCATATCCACACGTGTCTGAGGCCGCATGTGACATTTATTCATAGTGAATGCCCATCTATCCTCATGCCCTTTTTTATTACTTAGGCGCATTTTCTAACCATTGTATATTTTGAATGACTATGAACTATTTGCTGTTGTTATATAGTCTGAATGAGAGTGAGCGGATTCAGTACTGCATAGACATTTCAGCAAGTGTTCTTTGTCATGAGCACAGCATTTCTCTGAGGCCTATTTGAAAACGTGCCTGGAGCGATATTACTGTCTGATGTTTATTTGTATTCCTGGATATTAATATGCCACACACACGCACTGCTGTTCTGTGGTCAGCACTCCCACTGAGAAAGGCAACATGGAGCAGTTTTTACCTATATTCTCACGGTAGATTTGCGAAACGGTTCCTCCTGCATCTGAGCAGAGTGTAGGTTCCTAACCTTATCTCCACCGCACAGCTCCAAGCTGCACTTTTTTGCAATTGCCAGCACTTCCAAAAAGAGGCAGGCAATACCTGGAAACAAATTTAGATTAATGGCCGACTAGGGTGACATCGGCACTGTGAACAGAGCCGCAGACGTCGCAGTGTTCACCGTTTAACTCTCCGAGGGTGACAGCAATGGTCCAACAAGGAGTCCTTAGCAACCGAGCTGCAAATACAATCACAATGTCTCCTTAATTTTTTACCGCAGTTTCATATTGTACGTAGAAATGGGTCGTTGTAATAAGGCTCAAGTGGGCCTCATGAGATGAGACATGCATCATAAATTGTACTTTAGATCAAACTGCCTACGTCCATTATGTTAATGGATAACGGAGTGCTTGCCATCATAAAATGTCTCTTTTACTCATTACATCCCACTTTGCAAACACTCCTATCATGTTTCAGGTCAACGTGGAGGAGCTGTGCCCTCTAGGCTGTGTCCCTCAAGCGAAGAAGAGCGATCAGCAGGAGGTGCATGACTCCCAGTGGCCCGAGTCTCCCGTCTACGATTTGCAACAAGAAGCCGACACCCCAGAATCTCAGGATACCTCGAGAGAAACGGGAGAGGAAGAAGAAGGGGAGAGCGATACCTCTGTTCTCCAAGTGGAGGAGACGAGTGTCCTGACGAACGGGGAGCTCTCAGAGGAGGAAGAAGAGGTGCTTTCAGACAATAAAAGCATCCTACCTTCCTCTGTGTTGGACCAGGCAAGTGTGATAGCTGAGCACTTCATCAGGACCCTGTCCAGACGGAGCAGCCAGGTGGAGGACTTGGAGGCCTTCGCCTGCCCCTCACCCTCAATAGATGATGAAGACGTCTTCAAAACCCCCTTAGCTTGCGTGGACTTAGAGCAACAGACTCAAACGTTGGTCAGCTCTTCCCCAGAACCACAGGTGACCTCAGAGGCTAATCCATCAACGCCTGCACACGATCCCGCACTGAACACCCTCGTTGAAGGGCAACTCAGGTCCACTCTCTCTAAACAAGATCGCCTCCTCATCTGCAAGATTAGAACATACTACGAGGACGCTGAGCACCAGGATGCTAACTTTAGCATCAAGCGCAGGGAGAGCCTCTCCTATATCCCAGCAGGTCTGGTCCGGCACCTGAGCCGACAGCTTGACAGTGTTCCTAAGGAGCAGGCCAACCCAGTTCAGCGGAAAGGCCTCTCTCGGAACCGCCCCACCTCCTGGTCCGTGTTTGACCTTCCCGGCTTGGAAAAGAGTCGAAACACTGACACTCATCAAAAGACTGAACCACGGAGACCCGTGGAAGACAAGGCTAGACCTCAGAGCATGATGGATGTCTCTACCACAGAAGAAGATTTCAGACCCTCATCAGACATGCTCAAGGTTTGGCAAGACATGGAAATGGTGGCGGACAGCCAGGAAGTCCTGCAGATTGCAGAGGAGGAACTTAATGACTCAAGATTAGAAGCAACACAGGACATCAGCTCAGACATCTCAGATGATAAAACCAGTAAGCAGCAACCTCCTATTATAGAAGAGTCTGAAATAAGCACTGCCTCTGATGGCTCCTCCATCTCATCATCCACCACAACTTCTCCAGCAGTGGAGGGAGGATCCTGTCAGGATTCTACGTCTCAAGACAAGAGCCACGTCGACCAAGGCCAACTGCCCAAGATCATTAGCTTCCGAAACAGTATGGACGAGGACCAGATCCTACAAGACATGGGAAAAATGAAAAACAAGGTGTTCCAACTGGCACGTCAGTACAGTCAGCGCATCAAAAATAACAGACCGTTAGTCTGGCAGAGGAACCGAGAAAGAGCAAATCAACAGGGCTTCAAAAGTTTGCCTGCTGTCCACGAGGAGAGGGTGCAACCGAGGAAAAAGGGTAAATAGGACTGCTTTCTTTTGCAGTAGCCTACCTCTTTAGCTCATGTATGGAGAAAACTGAAAAGCATTCATTTGTTCTTTTGTGTGTGTGTGCAGGTAAACCCAACCTGAGGTTGCCCTTGAACACTTGCGATCAGTCGATCATCCACGAAGAGCGTTCTCCAAGCCCGGTCCAGACCCCCAGCTCTGGAGCCAGCGCCCAGAGCACAGTCACCTGCCCACAAAGCACGCCGACAGAGACCGAGACCTTCCACTGGCCCGACGTACAGGAGCTGCGCACCAAATACACAGACACCTCCCACTCGTCAAAACTAACCCACAGCTGCACGGTCCCAAACGGGATGCTGGAGTGCTGTACGAACAAGTGTAACGGCTGCTCACAGAAGTACAACAGCTCCTCTGACCTTCACAAAGCTCCGACAGACTGTCCGAGGACACAGTCTGAACTAGCATACAAAGAAGGGTGTCCTGTGGTAGAGGACTGGACCCAGCCCCAGCCCCAGCCCCAGCTTCAGCCCCTGCTGTGCAGGTGGAGCTCCTTGGACCACATGCTTGGCTCTCTTCCCCTCCACGAAGTACAGAACCTTCAGGAACCTATGAGGAGCTGCTACACAGCCAGTCAGGTGCCTCTGATAACAAAAGAAACTGGCAAAGACGGGGACAACGTTCTGCAGGAGGGCCTAGACGGCGCCACAAAGTCTGCCGCCCCGGGTTCAGGGAAAATGACGGAAAGTAATCTAGTGAAAAGCTTACGAGAGAAGTTCCAGAGCTTAACCACAAGCTCATGAACATGTGAATTATGTACATCTTTATTATCAGGGACTATCACGTGGAAACAGTATCTGCCAGCTACCTGATGCTTCTCAACATCCCTTTTTCCCCCCTAGAAGAATGCAACCTGTTGTCTGCACTTATAGGGGACACGGTGATGATGGTGGCACCAGTGAAACGTATGAGGGGAAAGCATATTGTCTTTAAAAAGGAGTATTGCAATATTTGTACATTTGGTATTTGTCTGCACTGTACAATACAAGTTAATGTAAAAAAATTGTATATAGTCTCCCGTATCAATTGAAGATTAGGTTATACTTTATTATTATTATTATTGTTATTATTATTATTATTATTATTTGCATCTATTTCACTGTTGGTGATTCTTGCTATAACCACTATAGCATCATTTAACCATGTAAACTGTCAGCTGGAGTTTCAGGGGAAAGCAAAAAGGAGCTAAAGTGTCATTGACGAGAGAGCCGCGTCTCTGAGCGTACACCAAAGAGAGTTTCCCTTTAACATTTGTTGACTTTAATGCATGTGGTCACAGCAGCGATTTGCTTCCACGTTTACTGTAGCTGCTTCTAAAACTGTTTTCACACACTGCATCACTGGAGCTTTATTTTTCCTCAATAAGTTGTATATTTTCTTTAATATTATTTATGAAACTGTATATTTGGGAGAGATTGGCCTCATGTAAATACAGACCTGTAGCAACCCTTTTTACTTTTCCATTCCAGAAAATATTGTTTCATACTTGAAGTTTCCCATGTTTTCAATAAAAACAGAAATGGCAAGTGTCCACATCTTTACCCTGTCATGCATCTCAAATACAGTACATCCATTAGGGCTGGGCAATATGAGGATACAGATCATCAAAACGATTTTAAAATGTCTATCCTACATATTTTTCTATATCGTTTTTACCTTGACATGGGCTATATTTATTTATTTATTCTCTATAATTTCACTTAAAACTGTTCATTTTGCACTCAGGTTCTTAAAATGAGAAAATACTCAGTACTTCTCATTTGTCAGGTATTTAATTCACACAGGAGTATACAGATATAGGCTTTACCATGTGTTTATTTCATATAGACTATTTATTTATTGAATTACCAGAAAACATGCTACATCGTGACATATATCGTTATCGAGATATGAAATGATCTATATCGTGATAGAAGATTTTGGCCATATAACCCAACCATAATATCCATCCCAGATAGTTTTATGTCCAACTCCCATGATCCATTGGCTGGATTTAATGAAGAATGCTTCCATATTTATATAAGACTATATAAGAGAGTCGAGACTGTTGTATACAGTAACTGTGTTGGGTACATATTCTGATATGAGGATCAAGTAGCCCCACTAAACTAAACTAAACAAAACTAATGCATCTGCAAGATCATCAGTCATAAAATGACATGCTCTGAGCATGAAGTTACATTTGTGACTAAAAATAATATTTATTTGCTAAATGTCTGGGTCCTAAAAAAACATACATAACATTTTTTTATCAGCTTTTTATTATTACTTTTGCTATTATTTTATGAGAATTGCTTCTAAATATATGATTTTTTTTTAACTTGATGACATGTTTCAGAAGTCTGCTATGGCCAATTAAACAGTATTTTCACATGCATATAACATTACAGTACATAGAATATTTCCTTACTTTGTTTTATAATCTTTTATATATTTTGTCACCTTTTTATAAAATATGCAAGTGACAAACGGAGGGGGTCACCACTTAAGTTATTATTATTATTTTTACACATACAGAATTGAGGTCTATGGGACCCCAAACAATGAGGAAGTACAGCCAGTGTCAAGAAAACACAAAGGGTTAATGTTTAATTACTAATCACAGACCGGTGAGAGACTTGATCAGTGTACTTTAATCTAAAGTTGCTATCAGGATCAGACTGGAACAGCTAGTGGCAGTATTATAGAATAGAATAGAATAGAAAGCTTTATTGTCATCGTATTAAATACAACGAGATTCACAGTTGCCACTTCTAGTCAGAGCTTTAAAACAGATACTTGACAAGACTAAAACGAGGCAGATAAAACATATAACAGGTAAAACACACAGTTATAAAGCAAATAAAACAGGTAAAGTAGATGTAATAAATAAATATAAACAGAAGTGTTACACTAGAAGTATAAAATATAAAAATAGATGTAATGTAAACAGAGATAATTGCACTTGTAAAACAGGTAGGGTAGATGTAGTAAATAAATAAATGTAAACAAAGGTAGTTGCACTTGAGGTGTGTATTGCATCAAGGATATATTACACAGACAAATGTATTTTACATTCAGTGTATTAATATTGCACAGATTTATTGTTTGTTCAGTGTCCGTATGGCCCAGGGAAAGAAACTATATTCGTGGCCACATGTGTGTATGTCTTTATGAATTTGTGTTATCTGTGTTTTTATTTACAATGACTGCACAGCCCATCCTCTGAGCCTCAGGTTACAGAGCGCCCTGTGGAGCCAGTTTCCCTCTCAACTCAATCTGCTTCTTTGCTGTCAAAAGCTGCATCAATTAAGACACATACACCGGAAGTCAACACGGCCATCCTTCAACATAAAAGCGCAATAGTGTTCTCATAAAAGAGGGCTTTTATTTTGAACCACTGACCAGAACTAGCATCTTGTCTGTCTGTTTGCTGACTTGACACCAATTCGTGATACCGACCAGAAGCTTTTTAGTTCAAGACGCAGTTGGAGACGCAGATGCCAGCAACATCATCAGATTTCCCCCTGGCACAAAATCAATTAACCCTCGTTTTTTCTTCCTAGATTGGCCTCAAAAACATAATTGTATATTTTTTTTGTATGAAGAATGGGCTGCGCAATATCAGGTCTGGCAGCCAAAGCAGAGTTTGGACAGAGGAGTACAGAGGATGCTGCTGCTGATGATGCTGCTGTGTCTCCCAGTGAGGATCAGATCCAGATGATCAAGGACTCATGGAAAGTTATCCGAGACGATATAGCCAAAGTTGGGATTATTATGTTTGTCAGGTAGGATGTTTGAGCATTTTCTGTACTTTCACAGTGTTGGTTGCATGTGAAATAACTCAAAAATGAAAGAGATACTTGGTCTAATTGGCTGATTAGAAGGTATAGGAGGATAATGTAAAGGTAATAGGATCAGGAATGTTAGTGTCATTTAGTATTACCAAGTCACTCTGA
>CAKAOI010003353.1:1862-16943 GCA_916701655.1 Sebastiscus albofasciatus
CCCCCCCCCCCCCCCCCCCCCCCCCCCCCCCCCCCCCCCCCCCCCCCCCCCCCCCCCCCCCCCCCCCCCCCCCCCCCCCCCCCCCCCCCCCCTGTCAGGGTGAGTTAAGTGGGTATATTTTGGAGGAGATATATGTATAGTGTGTGTGTGTGTGTGTGTGTACAGTGAGAGAGGCTGTTCTGCAGTGGAAGTCGTGATTCTTTGTTGAGCCAAAAGGTCTCAAATCAGAATCAGAAGAGAAGTTTTGTTCTTTTTAAATCGACTACGTTTACATGCACACTGAAAACCGATATTTTCCTCTACGCTACGGCCTCTCGTTCACACGGTTCACACGGTTCACACGGTTCACACGGTTCACACGCAAACAGAGTGTTGGGGTCACAAAAACAGATATTTTTGAAAACGCCTTCTAGTTGTACTTTGCTCCACCCTCTTGTGTCACTTCTGGTCTCAAAAACCAAGATGGCGACGATTAAAAACCAAGATGGCGACGGTTAAAAACCAAGATGGCGACGGTTAAAAACCAAGATGGCGACGGTTAAAAACCAAGATGGTGACGATTAAAAACCAAGATGGCGAAAGGTACAAACCAAGATGGTGACGGTTAAAAACCAAGATGGCGACGGTTAAAAACCAAGATGGCGACGGTTAAAAACCAAGATGGCGACGGTTAAAAACCAAGATGGCGACGGTTAAAAACCAAGATGATGACGATTAAAAACCAAGATGGAGACGCATAAGATCTGGTGACGTGATTGGAAGCTATTTGGACTTAATGGTGTGATGCTTTAAATCTTTTAAACCAAAGTACAGGACAAATCCTTAAAATGCTGACAAAGTTAAAATTTAAAAATGTACATTTCTATGAGTACTGGACAAACCCCGTCTGCCGATGACGATCGCAAAATATGATGGAAAACTGTAGAACAGCTACTAAACGGACGTTGTGGTGAGATTGTCAGACAGATGACATATTTATTCTATTAAGATGACAAACGTTACGTTAACTGCTCATAACAACCCGTCCAACACACTTTGACCTGCAGGTGGCGCTACATGAAGAGTCAGAGGATCACCAGAGTCAGAGTGATCCATCCTCTGTTGATCATGAACGTCTGATCCAACGTTCATTGGCGTCACTGGAATATTCTTTGAGGTATTTGAGTCTGACTGTAAAAGAGAGTTTCCCCTCCTGGATGTGGTTGAAAAGTTCCCTTATTGATTAAAAACGAAAACGTGATAAAACTCTGATTTTTAGATTAAACAACGATGTTACACAACCTGCTCAAAGATGCAGCATCGGCTTCATGCTGCCAACAACTGTTCCAGACCTCCATCAATAAAAAGCTGAAATAACGGCGGTTAAATAAAAACACAAATGAATTCATGAACGTGACAAAAACAGAGGATTTACTGGACCTCTCATCGTGTCATCTTTTCACGTCCACTCGACAACTTTCACATTGCATTCGTTTGTAGAAACACTCACAAGTTGTAATTTTTTTTTGGAGATTTGGTTAAAATTTGCACAACATTTACATGGAAACAGCAGCTGTGTCCCAGATCAGAGGACTCAGAGATGAGACCAACACTCGAGGCGTGTTCAGTGCTCCTCATAGTGATTATTTATGTATTGGTTCATTTAACAGGGACAGTGTGAGCTCACATTGAACCCTGAGCTTAGTTGCATCAATAATTATATTCCAATAATGTAATATACATTAGGGAAGTGGATGGGTCAAACAAACACAGTGGGCAGCTCTGAAGGCCTCGCTTTACTCGTGCGAGTTGGACTGCCAATATCATTTGTGTTCTTTGATTCTAGATGCTCCGGAGACGAGGAGGAGCTTGTCTCCATAGATACCAACAACTTTTCTTTCCTACCATTTCCTCCATCAGCCATGGAAGAAATAACTACTATTACTGCTTTGTACATGTTGAAGTCCCAGATATGTCAGAAAACAAAACGCCGTCGTGTCTGGGTTCATAACGTCACCCGGCGGCGAGCTGTATTCACATACAGTGACATCACACTGACTGTATCTTGCAAGACACACGTCTCTACTGCGGTATGAACCCAAAATAAATAGATTGTGCTGTGATTTAATATCAATAAACAGATCAAAATGATGCTGAAATAACGACATAATGGTGATTATTGATGTGTGAAAAGTCTGAATTCATGCTTTGTCAGGTCTGTTACCATGACGACGAGCAGACAACTTTTAAAATGCTTTGTTTTCTGAATGGAGTTTGGATGGATCAGAGCCGGGCTATGCAGCTGCTCCATCAACACTCAACATAAAGTCATCTAGGCAGAAAAATACGGCAGTGACGTTGTCGTAAACGGATCAAAATGATGCCGAAATAACGACATAATGTGATTATTGATGTGTAAAAAGTTCTTATTTCATGCTTTGTCAGGTCCGTCTGCAAGATGACAAGCAGACAGCTTTTAAAATGCTTGTTTTGTGAATGGAGTCTGGTGCGATCAACGCTGATAGGCTTTAACCACACAGCGTCACGAGAATTTCCATCGCCAGATCGGCCAAAAACCTCCGACACGGGTAGTCTAGAGTCGACGGTGCGGTACACACCGCGAAAACTAGACCGATGGACGCAAACTGTCAGGGCCTTAAACCATAACTGTGGACGTTACCGTAGTGTTGTTGCGGCAAAATGTGTCCTCATGAGTAATGAGATTTCTAAATAATGAATAAATAAATGTAGTGGAGTAAAAAAGTACTATATCTTCCTCTGAGATGTGGAGTAGGAGTAGAAAGTAGCATAAAATGGAAATAGCCATGTAAAGAACAAGTACCTCAGAATAATACTCAAAATGAGCCTACTGGGTCTAAAAAGTGGACGATTGGAGGATCCAAGCTGAGTCCCAGAAAGAGAGCGAGAGCGAGGAGGGAGGTCAGGCCAGCTCTGATGTATGATCCTCTAATGAGCTGACCAATTGGCTGCTGACGGAGAAGACGAACATGGTCAACACACACACACACACACACACACACACACACTCTTTGTCCCCGGTGTGTGATCCATTGTGTGCGTGCTGAGTGATCCGGTTGAAGGTTTGGTCCTAAACACAGCGGCCGATAGATCAGACGGAGCTGAAGTTTGACTCCAAACACTCGGCGCTCGGAGGGGATCAGCCGGAGGTCGACCCGCTCTCTCTCCTCCGAAACGTTTAAACTACCGGCAATCTGAGCCAGAGAGGAAGAAGAAGAGTGATGACCAACCGACGGACAAACTGCATCTCATTTAGATCTGAGTGATTATAAAGTTCATCAGTAAATATTAAGACCGATCCATCAGCTGACGGGTTCAGGTTCTGTCGTACAACCACAACACACGTGTTCTGGGAAAAATGTGAGAACAGCTAATATTCACACCACCGCCACAATAAAACTACTTCCTCTCAGCTACAGAGCTGCTGAGCTTTAAAGCATTCGGACTGTAACAAAACAACAAGTAGACAAACACAAAGCATCCTGATGTTATACGCATGACGGAGGCGTGTGAATGCCACGATAAGTGCAAAAAGTACGCCTTTCTTGATTTCCGTGTGTCATTTGTACGCCATGTATCCTGTACTGACTGCGATGTAAACACATCCACGTGTAAATGCTACGTTAGCAATAACCGTTAGTGACGTAGAATAAAAAGACAGAAAGGCCACTTATGGCGGACTTTTAACCAGGAGACCGTTGTTGTTGACCGGTGTTTCATCCATCTTGGTTTTTGGCCATCGCCAACTTGATTTTTGGAAGTCGCCATCTTGGTTTTTGGAAGTCTCCATCTTGGTTTTTGGCCATCGCCAACTTGATTTTTGGAAGTCGCCATCTTGGTTTTTGGAAGTCGCCATCTTGGTTTTTGGAAGTTGCCATCTTGGTTTTTGGTCATCTCCATCTTGGCTTTTGGTCGTCTCCATCTCGGTTTTTGGCCATCGCCAACTTGATTTTTGGAAGTCACCATCTTGGCTTTTAGTCGCCATCTTGGCTTTTAGTTGCCATCTTGGTTTTTGGCCATCGCCATCTTGGTTTTTGGAAGTCGCCATCTTGGCTTTTGGTCGTCTCCATCTTGGTTTTTGGCCATCGCCAACTTGATTTTTGGAAGTCGCCATCTTGGTTTTTGGAAGTCGCCATCTTGGCTTTTAGTCGCTTTCTTGGTTTTTGGCCATTGCCATCTTGGTTTTTGGAAGTCGCCATCTTGGCTTTTGGAAGTCGCCATCTTGGTTTTTGGCCATCGCCATCTTGGTTTTTGGAAGTCGCCATCTTGGCTTTTGGTCGTCCCATCTTGGTTTTTGGTCGTCGCCATCTTGGTTTTTGGAAGTCGCCATCTTGGCTTTTGGTCGTCTCCATCTTGGTTTTTGGAAGTCGCCATCTTGGTTTTTGGAAGTCGCCATCTTGGTTTTTGGAAGTCGCCATCTTGGCTTTTGGTCGTCTCCATCTTGGTGACACCAAATGACACGCAAAAACGCTAAAATGCGTACTCGTGACGTACTTCCTGTTGGACTACAGAAATACGTTACCCCAGGAGAGCTCTGTTAACGGCGTAATTTACTTTATCCCTGCTAAAGACAAACTAAAGCTTAAGATAAACTAAATCTAATATTTTCTGCGAGCCCTCCTGAGTTTAGTTTGAACGCTTAATAACGTGAGAACTCGGCGTCTGCATCGAGACGGGCCTCACGTCTCCAACCAGGCATGAAACTAAAGCAAATCAAATCAGGAAGTGTCATCGTGGTCCTGAGACATTCTTCCTCTCCTCACAACGAGAGATAAAGATCTCTTCATCTCTGGGCACCTCGGTGTTAACGACGCCGTGACATTATCACTCGTCATGCTGAATGCTAACAGCGTTAGCACCAAACTCAAACATACAGAACCAGAACAATCCGGAGAGAACAACTGAAACAGGAAGTTGACGATCCCGCTAAATTAAAAGCTTTGTGTTTTCTTTGTATCGTGTCACTGAAGTTGACGTACTTCAGAGTAAAGTCTGTTTGTGTCAGCGGGGACCGATGCAGTGTAAATCTGAAGTTACACACAGACAGAAGTCACATGAATACATTAACACTGCCGACACACACACCGTCACCCTGCACCCCCGAGGGTGTGTGTGTGTGTGTGTGTGTGGTATCTGATATTTACCCACATTTTCATACTGAAACACACACACATCCAGTGTGTGTAACCATGTGTGTGTCAGTGCATATATAATAGTGTGAATATATAAAAGCATGCATATACATCGATGTATGTCGCTGTAAGTGAACACATGGGGGCAAGAGGTTTCACGCACACACACACACACACACACACACACTGCATGTGATTACAGGCTGGATGGGGACCTGCCTCCGTTTCCCATAATCCCTCTGGAATCTGTCACATACGAAGGAGGAAATTTAACTACATGTCCGTCTACGGCGGAGATACGTGAAGAAGCAAGGAGCTGCGATTGTTTTGGAGAAGTGATGGAAAGTAAAGTTTAAAACAAGAACTAAACTGAAGTACAATTTTGAGGTACTTGTACTTTGCTTAAGCTATGGCCGTCACCATCTTGGTCTTTGGTCGTCTCCTTCTTGGTCTTTGGTCATCACCATCTTGGTCTTTGGTCGTCTCCATCTTGGTCTTTGGTCGTCTCCATCTTGGTCTTTGGTCGTCTCCATCTTGGTCTTTGGTCGTCTCCATCTTGGTCTTTGGCCGTCTCCATCTTGGTCTTTGGTTGTCACCATCTTAGTTTTTGGCCATCTCCATCTTGGTTTTCCTCCGTCACCATCTTGTCTTTTTGCAACCAGAAGTGACAGGAGAGGGCGGAGCTAAGTACAACCGAACGCTGAATAAGACATTTTTAGGCGACCAAAATGTTATAATTATCTTTGATGAAGTGAAAACAGACTGTTGAACAGTATCACGGACAATCTGACTAGATACGCATCAAATCGTCTGACAGGAGGAGAAACAAAGCTCTAAAAAACACAGCAGAAACATCGACTGTTTATCTTCAGTATCTGCAGGAAGTTTGAAATCTAATGAAGTTGAATTTCACAGAAGAGAAGTGAAACCAGCGAGAGGCTGGAAGGAAGGAAGTCAATCTAAAGACTAAAGGATGATCTGGAAGGTGGTCAGAGATGAAGATAAATAACTCAATGAGGTCTGTGACGTCTGAATTCTCCCTCTGTCTGTTGAACAAACAGCATTCCCGTTAAAACAACCAGCCGTTTCTGCCTCCTCAATGCAAAGCAGCCAATTATTGGCGGTTAGCGCGGCGAAGGTGAGACGAGCGTGTCACACACGGCGTGGATGTGTGGCATTGTGCGTCTGATCCGCGGCGTTAAAGACGGCCTCATTATCCAGACGGGCGGCTCGCTCACCGACGCAGAGACAGAGAGCAGGAAAAAAAGAGAGTTAATTTGCACTCTTAATTCGTCCTTCGTCTTTTCTCTCTCTCTCTCTCTCTCTCTCTCTGTGTGTTCGGGTGAGAAAGCGAGCGAGGGGTCCGGGGCCCCTCACTATAAGTGACCGTGATTGTGTCCATGGCCTCTCTCTTTCAGCCGTCTCCACCACCATTAATTGGTGCTGCCGGTGAATCGAGTCCATTCTGAGTGTGTGTGTCTGAGAGGTAATTGCTGTGAGCTTTAGAGGGCCAAAGTGTTGGTTTAAGGGCCCCTGACCTTTGACCTCCTGGCTAAAAGTCCCCCCCCTCCTCCCCATGTCTCTCTCGGTGAATGCCTCTCTACCGTGTGAGCGTGTGTTTTGTCCTCTTTGTTTGGTGGTGAGGACGTAAAGACAGATAAAGAGAAAGTTTGATGGAGGAAGTTTTCCAGAGGAATCACAGAAGATATCAGCAAATTTACCAAAAAACAAACTCCGATAAAGTTTAAATCATCCATGAAGACCAAGTCGCTCTAAACAAGTCCAAGTTGAGACAAGTTTTAAGTTAAGAATAGCGGCATTCAAGACAGGTCCAAGTTAAGACTCGAGTCATTCGGGATAAATTCAAGTTAAGTCTCAAGACTTCCGAGACAAAATCAGGACAAAAGTCATTTGACACAAGTCCAAGTTCAGTTAAATCTTTCAAGACAAGTCCAAGTTAAGTTTCGAGTTGTTCTCGACTAGACTTAGTCATTCTAAACAAGTCCAAGAGGACACAAGTTTAAGTTTAGTCAAGAGGCATTCAAGTTAAGACTTGAATATTTCAGAATAAGTTCAAGTAAAGTAACACAATCAAGACGATACACAATCAGGATTGTGTCCAAATTAAGTTTCAAGTCATTCTAGGCCAAGTCCAAGTTAAGAGTCGAGTCATTCGGGAGAAGTGATTCAACTTTAAAGAGATGCAAAGCAACTACAAAGATATAAAAAAATACTACAAAGAGACACAAAACAACAAAAACGATACAAAAAATGATCCCAAAGAGACACAAAATGGTCTAGTGTTAAAAAAGTACCGTGATAGCATTGAGTAGGGAGATACGTGTATCATCCTAGTCCTACTGGATGATTACTACTTTTACTTTTGGTGCTTTAAAGTATATTTTGATGCTTATTGTACTTCTACTTTTAGTAACAGTTCTTCTTCCACTGCTGCTGATATCACTCAGACATAAAACACACAAACACAGAAACACAGTGTTGAATAAAAACACTCAGAGACGGAGTTTCTCCTTTAAACAGGAACAGCTGAGTGTGTTAATCCGTCTACGTCTCTGTTTGTGTACGTCTTTCACTGCTTGTGTGTGTGTGTGTGTGTGTGTGTGTGTGTTTGCCCACAGCCGTCCGTCTGTGTCCAAACTGTCGGCTGATAACGTTAAAGTCTGTCCGACTGTTTACAGCTTCACTCGGCGCTCTCAGACACCACACGATATTCCCCTCCCTTCAGCCAAACAAGCGCTCCCTTCAAGACAAGTCCAAGTTCAGTTTCAAGTTATTAAAACCAAGTTTCCTGTTATTCAAGACAGCACCAAGTCAAACTGGACCAAGTCCAGGTTGACACAAGTTTAAGTCAGGTCAAGAGGAATTCAAGACAGGTCCAAGTTAAGACTCGAGTCCTTCGGAATAAATCCAAGTTAAGTGTCAAGACTTCCGAGACAAAATCAGTCCAAGTTCAGTTCAATCTTTCAAGACGAGTCAAATTTAAGTTTCAATTTATTCTAGGCTAGACCAAGTCATTCTAAACAAGTCCAAGAGGACACAAGTTTAAGAAGTCAAGAGACATTCAAGACAGTAAAGTCTTAAGACATTCAAAACAAGACAAAACTAGGAGGACACAAGTCATTCAAGACAAGTCCAATTTAAGTTTCAAGTCATTCATGACACGTCCAAGTTGACACAAGTTTAAGTCAAGTTCAAAGGGCATTCAAGACAAGATCAAATTTCAAGTTACTCAAGACAAGTCGAAGTTGCAAAAGTCCAAGTTAAGTTCCTAAGTTATTCAAGACTAGACCAAGTCATTCTTAACAAGTCCAAGTTGACACACGTTTTAAGTTTAGTCAAGAGACATTCAAGGCAGTAAAGACTCAAGACAATCACAACAAGACAAAAACAGGACACAAGTCATTTGAGACAAGTCCAAGTTAAGTTTCAAGTCATTCACGACACGTCAAAGTTGACACAAGTTTAAGAAGTCAAGAGACATTCAAGACAAGTCCAAGTTAATACTCGAGTCATTTGGAATAAATCTAAGTTAAATCTCAAGACATTCAAGACAAGACAAAATCAGGACACAAGTCATTCAAGACAAGTCCAAGTTAGGACTCGAGTCATTCAAAATGAGTCAGAATAAGTTCAATTTTAAGTAATTTGAGACAAATCCAAATGAATTCTACTCCAAGTTCAGTTTGGAGTCATTCCAGATGACTAAAAGTCAAATCCTCAAGTCAAGTATCAAACCTACAGCTCGGGTTCAACAAGTCACTCCAGACTTGACTGGAATGACTTGAGACTCGACTGTCGGGAAGACAATGTGGGGACGTTTAACTGGATTTTTTATACTTCTAAATTTACAAAAAAGAACCATTCTTCAACTGTTTGACCTCTCTAGTGCTGATTATTACTCAGAGTGCATCATGGGAAGGGATCATGATCAGTTCTGATGGTCTCTGACCTGCGTCCCGTCTGTCCCTCCCGTCCCTCCCTCCGTCTCTCCTGCAGTATCAGTAGTAGTATCCTCATATTAAATATTAACCTTCAGACTGCAGATTTTAATCGTGTGTTGTTGTTCGTCTCCCGTCCCGCCGATAAGCGCCGGCTGCTCTTCAAGGTACAGAGAGTCTGGCGACACTAATCCTCAGCACCTGGCTGATCCGACACCAACATGACCTGAGACACGCAAACACCTGAAGGTACGCGCTGAGGAGGAGAGAACATGTACTACTGCACTCATGTACAACACTGAGGTACTTCTACCTTACGTGAGTATTTATATTTTCTGCTACTTTATACTCCACTAAATTACAGAGGGACATATTGAGCTTTATACTGCACTACATTTATCTGAATACTTTAGTTATTTTGCAGATTCAGATTAATAAAACAAAATATAATCAAATATGATGTAATATTATAAATAAAAATAAGACTTTCCTCGTCATTAAAAGTAGTTCCACCTTCACCAGCTGCAACATTAAACTGATGAACACATTAATGCATCAATAATTAGAATACAATAATATAATATCTATTCTGAAATGGGTCGTTCTGCATAATGAATACGTACTTTTGATGCAGATACTTTTACTTTCTTTTGATGCAGGACTTTTACTTGTATATACAGTATTTCTAAACAGGATGTAGTCACAGGCGTATACTTCTGCTAACTTCGCCAAGTGCGTCACCGGCTCTCTCTCTACATTTATTGGCATATTTATGCATTTATCAAGTCATTTATTTTTGATTTTGGCAGGTTCCGTCCACCATAATCAACAGGTTTTGGATATGTGTAAATATCGCAACGCCGACCTTTTCAAGGCTCCACCACCGGCTACATGAATCGGAGTTTGAACGGCTGCATGTTGGTTGGCAGTAAATATCTCTGCAGCACGATACATTCACGTATTTAACTTAACGTCAACACTTATTCACATTCTTTTGATAATATTGGTTAATTTTTTTAATGTTTTAAACTAAAATTCTGGCCTGATCTTAAACGTTGCACCTTTAAAGTAAAGTTACTTCCCAGGTGTTAAAATAAGGTTTATACACGTGTCTAGAAACTAAATGTTAACATTAACAGATTACTGACTGACTGAGACGTGATATGGATTGTTGTTGAATCTGATCGTCTTTTTTAAAGCCAACCAAGACGATTTACAACGTTGATTTCATGTGTACAGGTGTAGTTTGAGGTGGATGCAGTAGCAGCAGTGATGAAGAAGAAGAAGAAGAAGAAGAAGAATGACAGTGATCTGCAGCAGAAGAAGATCGATCGGCGGTCTGCAGCCGCCTCGTCTCATCTTACCTGACAGGAAGAGAGACGGATGAACCAAACTTTCCCACCAAACTGATGTTTACAGAGCGGGGGGGTGGAGGGGTCCCTCCGGAGGGGAGGCTGCTGGGAAAGGTGAAGAGAGAGGAGAGGTTAGAGAGGCAGCAGGTCGCCGGTCGGAGTCATTAATAAAGGCGGGAATCACCTGAAGAGGTTACCTGGATAATGAACTCAATGATTCCTCTGATTCTCTTGAATCCAGCTGGATGATAAAACATGTTGCTGCCTCACAGATGGAGATGTTGACTGTTTAAGTTCCCAGCTGCCACGGTGCTAAAATAAACACCATTGTGTAAAAATGGATGTTAACGGAGAGAGTGGAGAGCCAACGGAGCTCTGCTGAATGCACCAAACACAAAACTGTGAACCATTAATAAAGATGTTGGAGCATTTTATACATGTATGTTTATGCACCAGCAAAACAAGACAAATGTATAATGGAGTCTGGTTGACTTCCTGAGCTGATGAAGGAGTTAGTTATGAACTACAGACAGATTATAGACCTTCATCAAACTCTCCTAGTTCATCGCTACCAAAGATTAGAACATATAACTAAATAAAACTACAACTCCCAGGGTGCATTTCACTCAACAAACAGATGGAGACGTCCAAGAACCAAGATGGAGACGACCAAAAACCAAGATGGTGACGACCAAGAACCAAGATGGCGTCGACCAAAAACCAAGATGGTGACGTCCAAAAACCAAGATGGAGATGACCAAGAACCAAGATGGAGATGACCAAGAACCAAGATGGTGACGACCAAGAACCAAGATGGCGTCGACCAAAAACCAAGATGGTGACGTCCAAAAACCAAGATGGAGACGTCCAAGAACCAAGATGGAGACGACCAAAAACCAAGATGATGACGTCCAAAAACCAAGATGGAGATGACCAAGAACCAAGATGGAGACGTCCAAAAACCAAGATGGAGACGTCCAAAAACCAAGATGATGACGTCCAAAAACCAAGATGGAGATGACCAAGAACCAAGATGGAGACGTCCAAAAACCAAGATGGAGACGTCCAAAAACCAAGATGGAGATGACCAAGAACCAAGATGGAGACGACCAAGAACCAAGATGATGATGTCCAAAAACCAAGATGGAGATGACCAAGAACCAAGATGGAGACGACCAAGAACCAAGATGGAGACGACCAAAAACCAAGATGGTGACGTCCAAAAACCAAGATTTAGTGTAAGTTTGGAGCGTTATTTAACCTCTTTCATGACCAGCTAGTCTGACCTGGTTGGTACCGATGGATTCATCAGGTTTATAGTTTCATATGATACCAGGATCTTCACTCTGGCTTTAAAACTGAGCTGCTACAACCTAACAAAAGCAAGCTGCGTTAATGCGTTAAAGAAATTAGTGGCGTTAAAATGAATTTGCGTTCTTATCGCGTTAACTTTGACAATATCTTTTTGTAATTTTACTTAACTAAACGGTCTAAATACTTCTTCCATCACTGCTGCTCTCATAAAGAAACATTAAAAATGTTGGACTGGTCCTTTAAAAACATGTTTTTTTTGGGGAGGGAGTTTCCTGAGAAATGTTAACGTAGCAGTTAGCAGGTACGCTAACACACACATACCTGGACACACACACTGAAGACAGTGATGAGTGTGTTTAGCTTGGAGGGAGGGGAGGTGGGGACGGGGGGGGGGAGTAACTTTAGCTGTTAATGATGGTGGAGGAAGAGGGGAGGAAGAGGAGGAGGGAGTACAAATGACTTGAAGAGAGAGAGAGAGAGAGAGAGGGAAGGTAAGACGATCCAGGTTGGACTCACCCTTAAAAGCAACGGCACCTATTGTCCCTGCAGGCTGTGTGTGTGTGTGTGTGTGTGTGTGTGTGTGTGTGTGTGTGCATGTGTGTGTGTGTTGACAGGATGGCAGGTCGTTATGAATCATCTCCTCCTCCTCCTCCTCCTCCTCCTCCTCTTCGACCTCCCTGAGGGCGACATTAGCTTTAGAGCGAGCTGTCATGTTCAAGAGAGGAGCGCTTGTTTTGTTGTACCCAAAGAAAGGAAACACTGTGAAAACATACACATGTACTTAGAGCCGCAAAGTATGTAAACAAGCCGGGCTGGGCCGGGCCGGGCTGTGACAGGTACAGGAGGGAGGGAGCGCTCGGTTTGGTGTCGAGGTGTAATTTAGAGGGAGGAAGTATGTCAACAGACACAGAGGAGTGAAGGGAGCGCTTGTTTTTGTTGTGGCCAGAGGAAGAACAACACACACATGTACTTAGCGAGGTGAAGTATGTAAATAGACGGGCCGAGGGCGAGTTAGTGTAACCGGAGACAGAAAACCAGGAACTGATCATGTGACCAAGCTGCTGCAGAAACACTAAAAACAGCAGAAATGTGAAGGTAGTCTGGTTGGTTTGATCCACAGAGAGCTCAACACCAACAGGCCAGTTCAGGAAATAGTCTAATAACACTGGAGGCCAACACTGGAGGCTAAGACTGGAGGCTAATACTGGAGGCCAACACTGGAGGTCAACACTGGAGGCTAAGACTGGAGGCTAACACTGGAGGCCAACACTGGAGGCTAAGACTGGAGGCTAAGACTGGAGGCTAACGCTGGAGGTCAACACTGGAGGCTAAGACTGGAGGCTAACGCTGGAGGCCAACACTGGAGGCTAAGACTGGAGGCTAAGACTGGAGGCTAAGACTGGAGGCTAATGCTGGAGGCCAACACTGGAGGCTAAGACTGGAGGCTAACACTGGAGGCCAACACTGGAGGTCAACACCGGAGGTTGAGACTGGAGGCTAACAATGGAGGCTGACACTGGAGGCTAACACTGGAGGCCAACACCGGAGTCTAACAATGGAGGCTAACACTAGAGGCTAACACTGGAGGTCAACACTGGAAGTTAAGACTGGAGGCTAACAATGGAGGCTAACACTTGAGGCTAACACTGGAGGCCAACACTGGAGTCTAACAATGGAGGCTAACACTGGAGGCTAACACTGGAGGCCAACAATGGAGGCCAACACTGGCGGCTAAGACTGGAGGCTAACACTGGAGGCCAACACTGGAGTCTAACACTGGAGGCGAACCAAAGGAAAGACTGGAGGCTAACGCTAGCAGTGGGTTAAAGTTCCACATCTAAATGTCCTCTTGCTGTTGTTGGCTGAATCCAGATCTCAGACATTAGAGATGATAAACTGTGATTGGAGGCTCTAGAGCTACAATATCAGAGAGACGTTTCAGAGACGGAGAGAAAATGTTACTAAACTATTAGCAACCCTCTCTCTCCGTCTCTGAAACTCTTCTCCGATATCGTCCGACTCTCTTTCTGACTGACTTTACTGAAGGAGAGTTAACTATAGACATCCAGAGATTTATACACCCTCAGTTTATCTTTACAGTACAAGTACGTTGACTTAAGTACAGTACTCTTATGATTAGTCAGCCGATGTTTGTTGTGTTGTGTTGTGTTGTTTGTTTACATGAAGAGAAGAAGAGAAAGCAGCCTTCCTCTGACAGTGTGAGTCCTGAGGGGAGCGCTTGTTTTGCTTTTGTTTACTAAAGAGAAAACACAAGTAGTGCAGCACCAGTACTCAGGGCAGCAACGTATGAAAATACACACAACACTCACACACACACAAACAAAGAGAGAGGCTTTGTCGTCCTGAGAGACTCAGTATAAACAAACCCAAACACAGAGAAACTGATAGGCTGTAAACACACACTCACATACACACACACACACACACACATATATACACACACACACACACACACATATATATACACACACACACACATATACACACACACACGCACGCACGCACACACACATGGGGAGGAAGAACAATAGCTCTGATTAATTTCTCAGATTTCATGACCGCGGTGTCGCAGCGTCGGAGGCGTCAGACTGAAAACAAGAAACTGAGCTGTTGGGAAACAAACAGGGAAACATGGCGGCGCTGGGCAGCGAAACAAACACACCCCTCACCGTGAGGCACAGGTCAAAGGTCAATAGGCACAGGAGGAGAGAGAGAGAGGAGGAAGAGGAGAAGAGAGAGGAGGAGAAAGGAGGAAAGAAGAGGAGGAAGAATAGGAGAAGAATACAGACTCAGACTGCTGGTCTGTCTGTCTGCCAACTGTCTCTGTCAGGACACATACCTGAGACTGATAGAGACTCAACCTGTGTGTGTGCGTGTGTTGATGTGTGTGTGTGTGACAGGTGAGTAGGTTGAAGAAGACGAGTTGAAGAGGAAGAGGAAGTTTTCTCTTCATCAATGACATCTTTGTTTGTGCCGACTGTCTGAATCATCGTCCTGCTGCGTTCAGACGTCTTCACACTGATGACGAAGAGAAGTACTCTCTACTGCAGTAAAAGTACTAGTACCACACTGTTGGAGGAAGTACTCTCTACTGCAGTAAAAGTACTAGTACCACACTGTTGGAGGAAGTACTCTCTACTGCAGTAAAAGTACTAGTACCACACTGTTGGAGGAAGTACTCTCTACTGCAGTAAAAGTACTAGTACCACACTGTTGGAGGAAGTACTCTCTACTGCAGTAAAAGTACTAATACCACACTGTTGGAGGAAGTACTCTCTACTGCAG
>CAKAOI010003369.1:0-37325 GCA_916701655.1 Sebastiscus albofasciatus
CTGGGGGGAAATTGGGACGTTACATTGCTCTTATATACAGCATAAAGAAATATAAGAAAAATGGAAATAAAGGTGTATGTAACATTCAAATCATGTATATAATGCTTCAATATGTAACACAATATATGTAAATAAATATAAATAATTATTAAAAATAAGAAATGAGAAATATAAGAATTTTGTACAAATATGTGCATCAAACACATTCAATATATAATCACATTGTAAATAAGTAAGTGGGAGAAGTGGGATCTATTAGTGTGTTCAATATAAATGGAAGAATAGTATAAATAAGAATACTTGAAATGTACATAATAAATTCAGTATACATGACATAGTATTGCACAGTTGAATTATTGTACAATTCATTGTACAGTTTAATACACAGCTACAAACTCTAATAGGTTTGTAGTGAGGCCCAGGCATTGTTCTGACAGATTAATACCTTTTGGGTTGCCTTTTTCCCCAATGCTGGAAGCAGCCTCATAGTTTTCTGGGATGTCACACCGACCTGTGAGGAGGACAAAGCAGAGGCAGATTGTGAGTTAAACACGTTTGCTTGAGGGAAACACCCTGAAAAACATAGCAAGCATTAAAGGATTTCTGTCTAAACAAGACACAGAAAAACTTGTTGATGTGTTTATTTTCAGCAAGTTAGACTACTGTCATGGTGTCTTAAAAAAATAAATCAGACAGCTAAAGCTCACTGCCAGAGTCCTTACTAACACCAAGAAAGTGGAGCACATTGCTAAATGGTCTCTGGCCTAAATACATCTCTGAGTTACTAGGTACTTTACGAAGCATCCAGACCCTCAGGTTCATCTCGGACAGGTTTACTCAGTATTCCCAAGATCAAAACCAAGCTAGGTGAAGCAGCTTTTAGTTTCACTGCTCCCCACCTGTGGAACAAGCTTCCTGAATACCTGAGGTCTGCAGAAACTGTCAACTCATTTAAATCATGGCTCAATAATAAAAAAAAAAAAAACATACCTTTCCTTGAATTGACAGCTAATGTAAAAAAAAATCCAATGCCACTAATTTACAGACATAAATATTTTTAAAATATCTAAAAGAAACAAAAGAATACAATTTCCAAACAAGAAATAAAAAAAGACCATAGAAGAAATAAAAATAACAATAACAAATATCAAATAATTGCACTGCTTTCATACACTGGATCATACCTCATTTTTATAGTATTGTACTCCAGCAAGAGAAGTTGTTTAAGAAATAAATAGAAATAAAAGACTTCTAAAACAGCAACATAAACCACACAAACTGCACTTTAACATTACCTGAATATAATCAACTCGATTAAGGTGGATCTCCATCTTCTGTCTCCTACTGGGTGTTTTACCTATCTATCTTAAATCGTCCAGCTAGGTTATCCGGTCATAAAACTGCTGGGATCATTAGTTGCAGTCCACTTTATGCCACTCACAACTTGTTGAAGACGGTAGTAATGGTGAAGAGAGAGAGAGACAGGGATTATCTAGTTAACTAAAGAGAGGAGATTAGCTCGTTGTGCTAACCTTAGCTTGCAAGCTAACACGATTTATTCGCACGCACACTGTCTACTTTGGTGAAAAAATCATCTTTAACTAAATCTACCGAGCGACACATAAACACCTGAAGCCTGTACATGTGGTAAAACCGAACTTAACCCTCCTTTTAACGCGGATATTAGTGATGCAGCTCTCTGAAAACACTTCAGCACCACATAAACGCAGCCTCGGTTGTCATGGCGACGCAGCATCCGTAACAAGCCGTGACACCATTGGATGATGTCAGAGATTGAAGCTGTGTCCTGATTGGTCGGCTCGCAAAGACGCTCTCTTAGCTCTGAAGCTGTGTAGAGTGGCCACTTTAGTAGGTACACCAAGATAATCTAATGCAATTCAATACAACAGTTCTACCATAACTTCCACGAAGTTTATAATCAGTTTTTGTTGACATTGTTGTAAATGTGTAAATTCAATCAAAGTATAAATTCACAACCAGCAGTGCTCCCAGTACAGACTCCAAAACCAGCACTGCTCCCAGTGTTCCAACTTACATTTACACACCAAAAACTGACAATAACCTGATATTTTCAGGTGGAATTTCATTTCATTCTCACTTTGCAATATCATTTTCCACTTGTGCAATTTTGTTAATAGTCTGTTTATTGTCAATACTGTATATACTGCTCCTATTTTTAAATGATTCATATTTTGTTACACTTTGTTTAGCTCTTTTTTTACTGTTAGCTGATGCATCTTGTTTTTTGTACTATCCCCTTTGCTGCTGTACACTGCAAATTTCCCCACTGCGGGACTAATAAAGAAATATCTTATTTTATCTTATCTTATGTACATTACGGAGGTCATAGTCATAGGTGGTGTTGTACTTGACTACATTATATTCAGAGGCATTTCTTGTTTTCTTTTGCCCTTATTCACATACATGAGGGGGGCTGACTATTAGAAACACATCTGTATATAATGTAGTCCTGCATTACAATGTCACAAAAACCTGAATATTATAGGCATCGCAAACTGAGTGTTTATGGCAGTTGTATTGGATTGCATTAGATTGTACAGGTGTACCAAATAGAGTGGCCACTAAGTATCGTGTCCCTAAACGCTTGCAAATTGGGATATGTGCTTCACACCACATTATAACATCATTTAAGTAAAACAGTACATCTAATTTTAACTTTATAAATATATCCACTGATGAAAAACATTAGATGGAGTTGAAAGCTGTTAATTATACCTTTAATTCTAGTTAGTGCACCTTGAGTTAAGGTTGTTTGGTAAGACTACTACTTTGAAGTTAAAGAATAAACTTCCTCAGTAGATTTTTTGGTGAAAACCCATTGAAGAAGTTTAATTATACGCACATCACGTAGGTGAGAGGCTTTCACAACCGCGGCAGTAAAGAAAACGTAACGGCCTGCGCAATATTCCATGTCACAATATTTCTATTGACTGTTTCGATCCTGCTTGGTAGAAATTAAAAGTAGTCAATAGAAATGAATGTATTTCTTATAGATGGATGGCAAAACGTGGTTCATTACTTTAAGATGCGTTGATTATGAGGCCAAGATCAGAACCAAATTATAAGCTCAAACCACATTCCTATTCTTTAATATTTTATTGGTTTAATTAAGAGATCATTTTATTCTTGTCATAAAAATGTGGTTTGTCTGTAGGCAAATAAACACATTTAACAATGGCAGAAAAAGAAAATCAGAGCATGCATTAAGCAAGAAAACTACAAAGCGACAAATAAATGAAGCAAATTCAAAACAGCTTTCAAACTGAGAAACAAGGTGAGAATGCATTCAAAAACATGACAGGCATTGTGCAACTCATTACAAACATGAATCCTACAGCAAAATGTCTGGTACCTTAAAATATTCTATAAAATACAGCAGATATCTTGTTTCTCAATTCAACACCCATTTTGACATCATACCTATGTAGACGACTTTGCAAGTTGTTAAAAGAGTGAGTTGATGGCATTAATAGAATAAATTCTAAGTTAGGCATTTAGACAAATCAGTGCATTGGATGCTTTGAACATAAAAAAAAGAAAGAAATTGGACCACGTAGAAACTGCAAACAAACCCCATCCTCCATCCATCCAAGCACAACATGATCATTAAAAAAAAAAGAACATTTTTTTAATTATGAATAAGCACATTATAATTTTAAGTTACTAATCTCAGCTTGTTAATGTTTCATCATATAATAAGAGATTTTCATGAATAAATAGGACATAAAAAGGAAAAAATAACAACAGCTGGTACACACAGATCACAGCTGATGTCTACTGTGCTGCATTCAGTGAACGTAACAAAGTGAGGGGTGTCCACCGCTTCAGTGAGGTCACATTAAGAAGATGGGAAAAGAAACATCACCATGAGACTTCAGTGCGTTACTGGCTGTTCTTCACCTGTACTCAAACATACAGAGAAGCTGGAGCACAGGCTGTAAAGTTGACATTCAAAAAACAGTTCCTTCTGTTGATGGCAATGTCTGTCCTCATCAAAGTTTAAGTCACATCTTAAACGGTGGGAAAACAAAACATAAAGAAAACAAAACTTTTATGGAGTTTAATCAGACCCCCGTGGGGGCGAGGCGGCTGATGAAGGCGATACTGCTGAGGCACATCTTCCTGAAGAAGGCGGGGCAGGCGGGTTTCATGATGAAATGCTCCAGAAGAATTCGCAGCTCTGTGAACAAGGTGCTGGGGTGGAAACAGATTTGTTTAAAGCTCAACTCTGACAGCCCAGTAAGGTCATTCTGTGTTCATTCACACTGTGTTACATCAGATTATATTCTACTCAGGGTTATTATAGTCAACTAAAACTGAAACTAAAACAAAAATAAGCAGTGAAAATATTGCCATAAAACAGAAACTAAATAAAACAATATCCTTTAAGAAAAACTAAACTGAAACTTAAAAAAAATCATTTCAGTTATAGTTTTTAAGCTACAATATATCACAACCTAAAAAAGGAGACATCATGAATTTCAATCAACTCTCGTGACATTGAACCACAGAAATTGAACTGACTTGACATTCCAGGAGATGGTGCTATGCTGCAATCAAATGAAATTTAACCAAGAAGCTATTCAGCTCAGGTCTAATGTTAACCAACTGGGGTCGGGAGTTGACTGAAGGTACTCAAGTTGATTCCCAAGATAAAAAGATTTTAACATTATGGTCAATCCTACACAGTTCTCCAACCATGTATTTATATGTATATGCATGTATTATACCTAGAATTAACAAAAACAAAGTTAAACTACTAAAACTAAACCTTTGTGAAAAACTGAAACTAAACTAAAACTACCAAAGACACTTTGAAAACTAACAAAAACTAAACTGAATCAAAACTGAAAAGTCAAACCTAAAATAAAATAAAAAACTAATTGAAAATTCAAAACTGTTATAACCTTGATTCGGTTGTTCTAATCAAATTATTGCACATAGGAACATCTCTTTGTGACAATATTGTATTATTCAACAACATCTTACCGGCAGTATGGGTTTCTTCTGGATGTGTAGCGGAGGGTGAGGAATCGGTAGTAAATGAAAGGCAGTAACAAGCTCCCCTGGCCGCTGTCAAAAAGACAGTGAAAACGGACATTACACAGTTGTCGATTTGTTTTAGTCATAAACAATAACATTAATAACGTTATTTATTCAGCACTTTTTAAAACACTGTTAATGTTAATCTAAACTGCAATAACAAGCAAATGGAACATCTGTTTAATCTAATGCAATCCAATACACCGACTATCTGGCCTCTTCGTACCTCTGTAGGTTGCCTTGAAAATTTGCATATGGAAATGATGACAGTCAGACGACTATAGAAGCTGACACGCACTGGTAGTTTAGATACAACTGAATAAGACTGATTTATGTGGTTCATTTGGTAACTGGGATTTCCAAGATTGCATTTTCATGTACGTTTTCATAAAAGTCTAGAAGGCAAATGTATTGTTACCTTAAAGGTGCTTGACAACACAGAAAACTGGTCTGTTCTGTTGCTCATAATCTAAATCTAAATATTTCTGGCAACATAATATTGATAAACTGACTGTTGGATAAGCAGAAAACTGTCTAAGAACATAATCAGTACTTCCACCATAGTGTCACAGATCCAAGTGCATATTGGTAAATAATGTAATTATATTCCAATCTAATAAACAAAATCACAGTAAGATCTGCATTGTCTCTTGACCATAAGAGAAACAAAAACACATGACAAAGTCATGAGCACTTACCTGAAGAGCATAAAAACAGTTGCTGGCATCAGGAAGATCTCATTGCAGGCGATGAACTTCAGGATGTTCTGCTGATTGGATGTAAGTTTGTCCAGGAGGTTTCTGATGAACATCAGGCTGCTGGGGCCCACAGACTGCACAGAGAGATTAAAACATCAGAAGTTGATTAGGGGTGGGAATCACCAGAGGTCCCACGATACAATCTTATAGCGATTTAAACATTTTGCAATATGCTGAGTATTGCAATTTATTACAATTTGTTCCTTTTTTTAACTGCAAATTACGCAGTTTGTCAACATCTGTTTTACCTAAAATGATACAGAGTACTCTGTTCATCTCGGAGTTTTCATTCACATATCTTAAGGTCAAGGCGCAACATTTGAGCGTTATTTAACGTTCTTCCCAACAAGCTAACATGACATGGTACCAATCGATTGCTTATGTTTTCTAGTTTCATATGATACCAGTTTATTCCCACTAGCTTTAAGACTGAGCCCACTACAACCTCTGAAAGACAGAATAGCAGCCGTCAGATTGTTATGAGTTTAATGGTTTATATAATGAAAGATCGATACTTGACCGCTGTGTATCGATACAATATTGCCACGCAAAATATCGGCATACTATGCTGTATTGATTTTTCTCTCACCCATAAAGCTGACAACGACAGCTGCAGTAAGTCAAAGTCTTCAGAGTTTACATGAAGCAATGATACAGAGAAGTAAATGTGAAAGGTACTCTCATTATCAACCATCAGCTGTATTAGAATTTAAGGTTGAATTTGGGTCTCTGGGCAACAGCTGGTTAATTGAGTAGATCATTAAAACACCATTTGGCTGGTGGTCGTTTTCCACCTGGACGTTAAACAATGTTCAGAAAAAGGCTTTCTGTCATACATTTTTAACTAACAGCATTAAAAGTCACAGCTGGCTGCTGCTGCTTTATACTCACATCAAGGACTTTCTTTGTGTAGGTAGTTGCATGAAGCAAGGAGAAGAGGAAGACTGGGAAGATGCTCACTGGACAGAAGTGTTAAAGATCAACATAAAAAGACAGAATAAACCTCCAACAATAACTTAGTGCAGTAATAGTTTTTGATAATCATCTTTCAATGATTAAAATCATGGGACTAATCAGAACCACTGAATGCGCAGAGTGCATTCATGTTACAAAACAGATTTAAAGGTGAAAGGATACTTGTGATGGGGTAAGAGTTGACCAGGATGAGTGAATAGAGCAGGTAATGGCAGCTATCCTCCTGAAGAGCCTGGGCCAAGAAAGCTCTGCTCAGCTGAAAGCGTGGAAGCCTCTGATGCAAGCGAAGG
Source organism: Sebastiscus albofasciatus (assembly GCA_916701655.1). Taxonomy (NCBI): domain Eukaryota; kingdom Metazoa; phylum Chordata; class Actinopteri; order Perciformes; family Sebastidae; genus Sebastiscus; species Sebastiscus albofasciatus. The sequence goes on from CAKAOI010003369.1 coordinate 7,109, forward strand.
GCACTGGTGAGGGCGTTCGCTAACAAAGCTCGCTGATAGAAGTTAGCTGCTGCATAGGGTCTGAAATACACAAGCACTCATAAATATTCAGACATCTATTCATGCTGGGATAAAAAGAAAATAGGGTGAAAGCAGTGTGTTGCTGATGTGCACTATCACTGAGTGTACTCACCCTAAAATAGGAAGAATAAACATTACGGAGCAGTAGACGGTGAAGAGTCGTGAAAGCCACATTGCAGTTTCCAACTTGTTACTCATTAAAAATTGCTGCGGAAGAAAGAAAAGTTATATTCAGGAGTTTTGGACACATACAAGCATTGACCCTACGCCACCACTTGTGTGATAACATCTTGAGTGAAGGTTGTACAGTGTTAACTGTGGTAGAATTTGAGGCAAAATGCTTGGACACCATCATGACAGGACAGGTCTATTTTCTTATGTATACAAACTGATTTGCTGAAAGGCTCAGACCTTCACTCATGATCTCACTCAAACATTATACAAATGGTTGTGTAGGTAGAGAAGCACTCCTTGTGACGAGTATCTATGTATGTAGAATCGGTAGAGTGCACCTTACAAGGTGAGAAATAGTTGGAAGGTGTAAGTGTGTGGATCAAACAGCCAACTTACCACAGGCCCTAGCTGGGGAGGAGGACTTGGTTGTTGGTTTGTGTCAGCCATCTTTGGGAGTGTGGGTTGCTCTATTGGAAAACAAATTACATCATTATGAAGAAATATTGACTTGTCATATAAACCGGAGTCACAACTAACTACTTTACTTTCACTTTTAATACTTGAAGTACATTTTCCTGATTATACTTACATATGTTTACTTAAATAACATGCTCAATGCAGGACTTGTACTTGTAATAGAGTATTTTAACAGTGTGGTATTAATACTTTTACTTCAGTAATATATTCAATGAGGGACTTTTACTTCTAACAGTATTTTTACAGTACTTTTACTTAAGTGACACGGTCAATGCAGGACTTTTACTTGTAATAGAGTATTTTAACAGTGTAGTATTAGTACTTTTACTTAAGTAACATGTGCAGTGCAGAACTTGCACTTGTAACAGAGTATTTTTTTTACAGTGTGATATTAGTACTTTTACTTAAATAATATGTTCAATGGGGGACTTTTACTTGTAACAGTATTTCTGCAGTGTGGTATTAGTACTTTTACTTAAGTAGCTAACATGTGCAGGACTTAAGGCTGCTTGTAACAGAGCATTGTTACGGTATGCTATTGAACACTTTCTCCATCACTGGCTTATAGCTATACTATTTTAGCTAAATGAGGAAACTAGGAAGAAAACAGTGGCTTTCATCAGTGAAAGTGTTAAATGAGAGTAATGAGAGTCAATGAGACTAACGTTTATGGAAAAAGCAACATATGAACTAATGAAAGTCCATAATGTGTGGAACAACATAATGCTAGCTCGGTGACAATAGCCCAGTTAGCCTCTCGCTAGCTTGATAACATTAATGACTACTTTATTATTTAGTGGATGGATGCAAACGGAAGAGACGAACGCGTTACTACTTATCAAAGTGGATCAATACAGACTATAGTGTGTAAATAATCCTTTAAGACTTGTATGAGTGGTTTATTAATGCTAACATGATGCTAACGTTAGCAGGTGGCTCTAGAATATTCTCCCTGTTACCATCGTTACTAGCATTTGAGCTAACCGCTAGCCGTTGTTACGCTGGCTATTGCAGCTATTTAAAGGGGCTTTTGCATAATGAATATCCACTGTATGATAATATATATATATATATAGCAGTAATAAAGCACACAGCTTACCAGTCTCTACAGCGTCGAACAGTTCCGTTGCGTGCTAGTTTAACAGTGACAGGTTGCTGGTTCTCCACCACTACACTGAACTGAATGAAGTCAATGATCAGCTGACCTTCCGGAGCGGCGCAGCGACGATGAACGTGACTCTCGCGAGAATTTAGAACGAGAGTTCCTGGATAGTTTTTACTTGGATCACAGGCAGGCAACACTTCCTTCTAGTGGTAAACATCATGAACTGCAACAAGACCTGCTCATTGTTTTTTTTCTGTTTTTATTCAAGTTTCAATATTTTTATTGTATTTTTATTGTTCTTTTTAATTTATATATTGATGATCTCTCCAAGCAATTGAAAGCCTGTAATACTGGGTGCATGGTTGGGAATACTTTAGTGAACCATATCATGTATGCTGATGATCTTGTGGTCTTTAGTCCAAGTAGTGCTGGTCTTCAGCAGCTCCTCAATGTACACTCACCGGCCACTTTATTAGGTACACCTTGCTAGTACCGGGTGGTCTTCTGCTGCTGTAGCCCATCTGCTTCAAGGTTCGACGTGTTGTGCATTCAGAGATGGTATTCTGCATACCTTGGTTGTAAGAGTGGTTATTTGAGTTACTGTTGCCTTTCTATCATCTCCAACCACTCTGCCCATTTTCCTCTGACCTCTGACATCACAACAAAGCATTTCCGTCCACACAACTGCTGCTCACTGGATATTTTCTCTTTTTCGGACCATTCTCTGTAAACGCTAGAGATGGTTGTGCGTGAAAATCCCAGTAGATCAACAGTTTTTTAAATACTCAGATCAGCCCGTCTGGCACCAACAACCATGCCACGTTCAAAGTCACTTAAATCCCCTTTCTTCCCCATTCTGATGCTCGGTTTGGACTTCAGCTAATCGTCTTCACCACTTCTAGATGCCTAAATGCATTGAGTTGCTGCCATGTGATTGGCTGATTAGCTATTTGTGTAAACAAGCAATTTAACAGGTGTGCCTAATAAAGTGGCCGGTGAGTGTATGTTCTGTGTATGGTGTGGAACATGATATCCAATACAATGCCAGTAAGAGTGTAGTCTTGATCTGTCGAATGAAGGAGGACAAATGTCTAAAATTTCCAGACTTCAAATTGTCTGATAACAATCTTTGTGTCTGTAATAAGGTAAAATATCTTGGACATTTCATTACTGACGACATGACAGATGATGATGATATTTATAGGTAATGCCGTAAGTTGTACACACAAGCAACCATTCTCTGGTATAGTTCTTTATATGTAAGGCATTGTAAGTACATCTGGCATAACATGGGAAATGTATGTGTCAATGAAATATACAAATCACTCAAAATGAAAAAACATAATATTTTGCATTTCACAATGACATCATACATTTAATACCAAATCTCTCATGTAATTCTCTTTTAACAACCCATTTTTATAAAAAAAGGCTTTTTTAACTCCGTAAGGCAATAGCTTGGTGCACCTTTTCCCACACCTTATATTGTCCTCTTTTGGCACATGTGTAGTAACTTATTGTTTTGATACCACTGGTTATGGGTTTTAGTTTTCTCATTATTTGGTCTTTATGTTTTGTTCTTTTATTGTTGTTTTTATTTTGTCTGTATTTCATTATATCTGTGCAAGCACTAAAGCACTTTCTATGTTTAGAAAGGTGCTATACAAATAAAGATTATTATTATTATTATTTTTATTATTATTATTATTATTATTACCTAAAAAAACTATAGGCACTTCTTGCAGGGATCACATGACAAGATGGTTATAAGAGATCATCGACTTTATCTAAGATGGTGTTATTGCACTAGAGCAAAAGTACTCTTAAGATCCACAGAGGAAATAATGTGCATCACATTTAGACGCACAGCAGCAGTACAAGAAACAAACTCCAGAGTGCGCCTGCGCAGTGGTCAACGCCCACATTATAAGAGAACAAAAAACTGGTTTAGCACAAAATCTACCACTATACAGCTTGAATAAATATATTGTATTTTCTGATACTCTACTTAGACTTTAAAAATAACAGATTCGTCGAATATTAGCTTTTATCCAAAGGATTTTGTGCTTCATTGGTCAGTTTGCATGTTATACTGCAGACTACCACCAGAGGGCGCACTCGACCAGACTACCATGCTCCCAGCAGGTTGGCCTATAGTCTGCGTTGGGATGATTATTTTAGCTTTAAGTGCACCTTATTTGGTCGCAACATGTTTTAAAATCTTACATCTGACTGCTGCTGCAGCGGCGCATATATATCCGCAGATTATTGGCACAGAGTGTCGCAGGATGATGTGTTTGCTGCAGATGCCATTTGAAAATATAGGCAGTGTAAGCACTGTAGAATCTAATTATTTCTTTGCCAAAACCTAATTAGGCATTAAAAAAGGTTAACGCCAGCGCCTGAAACGTTTTTGTTTAATAATCCCATTACTGACGGCTCATCATGTATAAAATGGTGCAGGAGGACACTAAGTTTTCCACTTGTTAAAGGGAATCTCTGAGAAATAGTCGCAGATTTTTTGACACTATGTGCGATTGGGAATTAGGGCTTTGTAATTAAAACTGCTGGAGCCTCAACAACACAGCACACAGAGTAAGTAAAGGCTGCAGCGTTGCATGCATTTTCTATGTTTAATTGATGATTCTGCCTGCTGCAAAAAAAACAGTGTCTCTATTTTCTGTTTCTTTCTTTCTTTCTTTCTTTACAATGTGGTCTAATTTATGGTGCATGACAGACAGAACTCGTCAAACAGGTAGAGAACAGTGAGAATAGAGAGCTTGATGATTTTTTTTTAAGCGTCAGCTCCTCTCGGACCATTACAGAGTCACTAGAGAGCTCAAGGTGAGAATTTAAATGAGACAACATGTTCTGCCTGAGTTTTAATTTGACCAGGCTTCTGGAGGAACCAACTGAGAGATCCTGAGACACGTTTTCAGAGAGAAATGTGTCCAGAAATACTAAATTATGAATAAGGGATAGCAGATAGAATATTAAAGAGATGTTACAGTGATGCAAAATAGTTTGGTGAGGAGCCACAAAACGAATAAACGAAGGAATATAATATATTATATAATATGCACATTGGTTCCTTCTGATATATAATAGCGTTTAAAAACTAAATAAAATCCTGTTTTTGGTGTTCTGAAAATGAAACTAAATGTTTTAATATAGGATGCATATGTAGCTTATTGTGAAATTATATATATTGTCGATTTATTGAAAGGATAACCCACTTGGGATAAATAATTTTCAGGTGTTTTCTTCAGGCAATTTAGGGCAGTTTGGAGATTTTCCTCTCCTCTGTGCATCGGTTCAAGTTCTACAACAAAGACAGGTTTTACTGCACCTAACAGGATAAATTACTATTTATTTAAAAAAAGGAAAATAAAGACCATAATCGAAAACAAAATTTAAAGCATAATAAGCAGAATAATACTTTGATTTTTTTCAATGAAATGAAAGTCAGATGATGATATTGCATACATAATGTGGGCTCCTGCAGTTTATTTTGATTTTTTTGTGCAAACTCTATTATCATTATTATTATTATTATTATTATTATTATTATTATTATGTTACAATCCTTATTCGCATTATGATAAATGTATCAGAAATATTGAGGACAGCTGATCACTATAATACTACTTGCCTACTACGAAAATAATTTTAATTAAATGAAATGAAAGTCGGATAATGATATTGCATAAATAATGTAGGGACCTGCAGTTTATGTTGATTTTTTGTGTAAACTCTATAATACTTAGCTATTACTATTATTATTGCTATTATTGTCATCGTTGTGTTATCATCATTATTCGTATTATTATCATTTTAATGGAAATATTGAGGACTGCTATCTACTTTCATTATAATAATACTAGCCTACGACAATATATATTAGGCCTAATAATAACAAAATTATATATTTTTTCTCAAAAAACAAAAAGCTTTCCAACCTGCGTTCACTTTATTGCTCCCTTTTTATTTGATCCTTTCCTTTAAAGCTCTCAGGAGAAAGAAAAGAACAGAAAAGAGAAAGTGAGTGACAGACCAAAGTGAAAAGCTTTTCTAAAAGAAATAAACCCTCGTTTATACTCAAAGGAATGCGCTTGTAATCGCTCCATCTCAGTCTGTGGATCTAAAACAAACAGGGTGTGGTAGAAGCACAGACTGTTTTGGGTTTTAAGGGATGGAAATCAGGACAAGCGAGGAAGACGATGGGAAGAAAGAGCCGGTTTGATGGGGAGGAAAAGAAGGACACGGTGCATTTCCCTCAAACTGGTTGAAGAAACAATAAAGCGAGTTATCAACAGACTCCTCTGCTTTTATCTCTTTGTTGTCTGATCTGAGAAGGCGTTTCACACAAGTCACAGGACGATTATTATTATATATATCATGATGGGAATGAAGTCCCTGTAAAGGTCTTTACGCACATATTTGTATTGCTTTGATATAATAATAATAATAATAATACATTTATTTATATAGCACTTCTCAAAACAGATGTTACAAAGTGCTTCACAAGACAATAAAAGCAGATAAATAAAGTAAAAGATATTGTAACTGTTAAAACAGAACATCTATGAGCTATGATTAGAAAACAAAAAAATAAAGTATTAATAAAAAGGTACAACCAGTGCTGCTCTTCTCTGATAATCTACTAAAATATACAAAGACTATTCAGCCTCTCAGCTGATAATCACCTTTTGCTTTGATGCTTTTTACAGTAAAAAAATAATTATTTGCAAAACAATTCAAAGCCTCCAATAATTGAATACCTCTTGCATTAACTCTCCTCTTCAGTGTAATATTTTCCTTTATTGCAACAGTTTATTTGTTTAATTTGATTGTTTACTTCAGTGCCATGTTGACAGCAAATATTCTGTTATTTAGGCTTTTTTTTAGCAGATAATAATAAGTTATGTTATTAAAATATGTTGACATCTGCCTCCAACATTTGCAGGAAAGAGAAAGTAGGATGTTGCTTCTATAAGAGGATGTGAAGCTTTTTGAGGTTCAAGCTAAACAAACAGGCTCCTTTTGGTTTTATCAGACCATGCAGACTCACTTGGTCCTGTACGCTGCTATCATATATGCCAAAAAATGACAAAATTCAACATGTTGAATCTTGGTATTTGTAAATCTTGGGGGAGATTGACCTCAATAATTGTTCTACCTTGATTTAAGCAACATTTATTAATTTAAAATGTATTTTTAGGGGAGCTCATTCATGAATTTTACCTCTCTTATATGGCTGTTTTATGCATGCAGAGACCAGATTGAGGCAGGCTTTACTCTCGGCCTCATAGCTTTCATTGTATGTTTTTTTCACTTGCATGCAAGACATTAATTTTATAGAGAAGGCTCTGGTTTATAAAGTGTCTGATGCTATATCTCCCCCTTTTCTTCATCAAGGTCCTAGCTGTGTACAACTGTATATAATTTATTTACAGACTCCTTTTATATAAATCTTTCAGCATCTCTAAGATCTATCATTTACTCGCTGCACTTGTGCAAAGACAAAACCTTCACTGAAATCTTGTTTCTGATTCATGCAATTATCACAGAAGTGAATTCAGGAAAAAGGAAATGAGCTTTTCTGCAGGTTTTGGAATGTAAAGTGTTAAATCTTAATAACATCCCTTCACAGGAGAAGGTGCACAAACATTGTGTTTATATTGTTTTTTTAAATGTCAGGAAAGAGAAGCCTTGTGTTACTTTTAAAATTAAAGTGGATTTTTAAAAATATTTTCAAAGTAAAATTACAAAAATATTATAAATATAATCTGCAATATTCCTAGAGGGGATAGGTGTGCATAAATATTTTTAAAACTGTATCTTCGGTGTAAAAACAGCATGTTCTACATAAAGGCTGGAGGGAATCTGATGCCCACAATGAGCCAAAAACTATTGACATAGAAAGCAAAGGCGATCCACCAGAAAGCTGACTTTTCCCTTTTTGGGAGTAAAGCTATGTTTGTTTCTGGGCTGAATGGGGGTCTATAATGGAACTGATGGCATCAGGATTGTCACCACAAATGGTCTGGGCGTTTTGCAAGGCTGCTTGACAGAGCCTATTATGTCATTGGTCACGTCCCTCCACTCCTTGCTCGCTTGGGCCTGAATGGGAGTGAATTAATCAAACTGTTTGAGAGAGATCAGCCAACTTAATGCACTTTGTGTCAAGGTCTACAGCGACCCGAGACCTCCAGACCTCCCCTCTATACCTGCATCTGAACATGTCCACGTAGAGAGCTGCAACCAGACTGAAAACACATTTAATGTGGCACTCCAAACTGAACTGATTGTGACCTTTTATTAAAAATATATCTCCTAATTGATCACTTTAACATTCCTACAGGGACTTGTGGTGTTTCAATAGTGAGTTTACATTGAAATGAATGAGTGGCAATCCACATCCTTGGATATGACAGGATTAATAGTTTACTAGTATCTTTAATAGTGTATTTTTATATGTGTAATGTTATGCAGAGGACTCTGAAGGATATTTGGAAACAATATAGTTTTTATTCTGTCTCATCAACCTAGATTTACTACTAAAAAGTGGCATTGTAATCATGCAATTAGATTTAATTTATCCAAAGAATTGATGAATTTCTAACCAATATGAGCCCATTAGATGGAATTAAATATTTGTATTCTATGGAGGGTTTTTTGTGTATCCTTTTAATGAGTATTGCTAAGGGAAATAGTGTGACAGCTGTAATTGGATGTCATTCATAATTTGGATAATTTGTGTGGAAATTCACCCTTGAGGACTCCTGGAGTTCAGCACCTGGAAGACAAACAGAAAAAGCCTCTTAAAAAGTGATCTATGTGCTTAACAGATTAAATGTTGATATATATTTTTTAAAAAAACAAAGCACAGCTACATATATGTGTTTTTCAGGAGGTAAAATGGTCCAACTGGTCCAAAGTCGTAACGTTATTGCTTCATCAAACACAATCAAAAGGTGAATTAATCAAAGCACTCTGCGTCACGGTGCAGTATGCACAAGCATTGTTTGGCTGTAATGGATGGCTTTAAAATTTCACGTTATTATTTCCCGTCATTTCTAGGAAACAAATTGAACATTTATTGCATATATATTAAAAATTACACAGTCGTCGAGAGAGGCTGATGTCTCTTTTATTGAGGCGCACCGAGAGGTGAGGTCTCTCCGGATCAATTTCCCTGTCTTGTTACTCCAGCAAGAGGATGTTTGGAAAATGCCTGCACCGCTAAATTGATTCAGAAACGAATTCATAACTTGGGGGGTTTAAGCAATTTTGTGGCGCCCAGTTATTTTTTTTTTTATTCCCTATCTTTTTTTCTTTTGTTTTTTTCATTGCTTTAAGCACAAAGTTTTGTATAGGCTACCTCTTTCCAATAGGGCAGCCTTTATAAGGATTTATAAACTGGAATACTTTATTATTGGTCAATAAATTGTTTACTAATGTAATAATTAGTAGATCCGTTATAATCCAATCATAAGAACAAATTGTTGGTATGCAGGTTTTGAACCTGTCTCTTTGACAGTTTGACCACTTATTTCTAGAAAAGGGCTGCAGATGATCTGGACCAAAATCCAACTAATAACTTCTTGTTATTAACACTTACTAAAGCATAAACACAACCTGGCAACTCCAAATGTAATCTTATCTTATGCATGGCTTATAACTGATGCATTTAAAGCTTCAGGTCTGAGGATCCAAAAAGCATTTATCAATCTCTTATTAACACTATACAACTGCAAACCTGATGATTAAAACCTTTATTAATGATTTATTAACATTTATATATCTGCAGACTCCATGGCTGATTAGAAAGTGAGAAATCTATTAGTATTTTTATCCCCTATCTTTTTCTTTTGTTTTTTGATTGCTTTAAGTTCAAAGTTTTGTATCATTCTGCTTCTCATTGAAACCGCCGTTAGTCCAAAAAAAAAAATGCATTTAATACACTGGGTTTTGGGTGGCTTCACAAACATAGCCATTAAGCAGTCACAATGCTTTTATTGTGCACTTGATCTCAAAATAGAGGCTGGTCTGACTGCAGGGTCCAGACGAACCTATATGGGAAAGGCCTTGTCTTTGTCCGGCCTGTGTGGAGATGAATGGCCCGTGTCAACCAGATGATTAGTTTGCACTATTAAATTGTCAAAAAGGAAGGATTTTTCCCTAATAGTGCCTTTTCTCGAAGAATTATGGAATTCAGAGTTGTTTGTTACTTGCAGGGCTTCGCAAGGGCGAGGTCAAAGGTCAGACAGAGTTCTCAGTGCTGCGACCAGTGTGGCAGCAGTCAGAGGGGACGTGGAGACAAATGTAGGCCTATTTACTACAAGATGGGGAAGATTAAGCTCTCCATTGCATCAGATGAAGGATATCCATGCTGTGATTCAACAAGCTGAGGTGGGATTATCCGTCAGTGCATCCATGAGGAGTCACAACATGCAAAAAAGTCGTGCGTAAATGCGCAACAGTGGTATTAAAAGATCAACAGATATTTTCGGTGGAACAAATCAAGCTTAAATTGCAGTTAGGGTCGTTTTTATTTCAAACAATTTGCGTGCTGCATTGGTGCACAACAGCAAAAAAAGCCAATATAGCGCCAGATCTCTCCCCATGCACATGAGCTGTCTTTCTGCAGCATGTCACCATGCACTGCCATGCTCCAACCAGAGAAACCCCCCTTCTTCTTTTCTGCTCAACCTCTATTCTAGTGCCAACGTTTTGTGTTAAATGTTAACAACTTAGCCCGATCCATTTAATCGCCAACAAAAAAATTAGTGTTGACTCTAACACTCGCCTCCTTTGTGCCCATTGTGCGCCTGCCCTCACTTGAAGATTTATGTATTTTTGATATTAAATTCCTTCTGTCATCAAGACTGCTCGCTTGTTTACTTTTCTTGACCCCTTTGACCTCGTTCCCCAAACTTTCCCATATTTAAAGCAGGACATGCACCCTCAGCCACCCAACTTGTCCTGCTCCACCATCAGCTGAATACTGTGTGGCTCCTTTTGTTGGCATGTGCTGTTTGCACTGTTCTTGAACTTCAGTGGGCTGCCCTGTCCCAGTCCTGTACTTTGAACCCTGCGGAACAATATTCCTCTTTGTTGTGCTTCAGTTCATTATATGGCAACATATGGCTCTTGTAATCTCTAGTTTTTATATTTTATCTGGACTACTGTTTGTCATCATATACTGGTCAATGTAATGGATTATTAGCTGTCCCTTAAAGGTCCCATATCATGCTCATTTTCAGGTTCATACTTGTATTTTGTGTTTCTAGTAGAACAGGTTTACATGTTGAAATGTTTAAAAAAAACGTTATTTTCTTCATACTGTCTGTCTGAATATACCTGTATTCACCGTCTGTCTGAAACGCTCCATTTTAGTGTGTTTCAACGGAATTGCAATGGAATTGCGTTGCTAGGCAACAGTTTGGGTCCATGTTTACTTCCTGTCAGCTGATGTTATTCACATACACTGCAACAGGAACTAAACTGGGACACATTTAGAATGTTTACGTTTAAAATCGTGTAATGGTCTAAATATTGTATATTTGTGACATCACAAATGGACAGAAATCCTGACGGCTTGTTTCAAACGCACAATTTCTGAATACGGGCTGTGTGTATTTCTCCGTATATTGAGCGTTTTTGATAGTTTAACAGTATTTATATAGAACTTAAACCTGCTTTATAATGTAAAAGACCTGAAAACCTCACTTTTTTACAATATGGGACCTTTAATGTCCCCTAAGCTGTGGCAACACTACCCAACCTTCACTTGATTCCTGCGCTTCAGTCACAATCTGCAATCCGCATTCATCCCCATGTTGACGCAGTTTGACGGATGCCCATATTATACCTTTGCCATATATGACGTCCATGTCGCCTATACAAGCCTCCCCTCTGCTGCCCAGCTTGCTAATTAGTTAAACAAACGCTCATACTAATGATCCCACTGGCCTGGCGAGCTCTGGGGCTTTTTGTTCGCCGACTTTGCCCCAGCTTTTCCTGCTGGAAACTTGGCCCCGCTGACCCGAGCTATCAGGGCGCTGTGGAGACGGCTGGGCCGCCCTGTCCGGAGTCAAAACCCCCCAGGGGTCAAAGGGCAGCGTCCGAGGCCCGGGAATGCCACCACCAGCTGCTAGCGGTGACACCGTCTACAAAGGGGGCTTGGTGAGCAATCCTTCTATGGGTTGTCAGAGTCGTGACAGAGCTGGCTTGACATTTATTTACTCTCTCATAGGACCAAAAACTGATGGTTTGGCCAGAGTTTAGTTTGCTTCCAATAATGCCTCTGAGCTGCTGTTACTGTAAAATGGGTAGGCTACCTCTTTCCAATAGAGCACCCTTTATAAGGATGTATAAACTGTAATACTTTGTTATTGGCCATTGAATCGTTTACTAATGTAATATTTTGTAGATCCGTTATAATCCATTCAGAAGATCCATTTGCAGGTTTTGAACCCGTCTCTTTGACAGTTTGACCACTTATTTATAGAAAAGGGCTGCGGATGATCTGGATCAAAATCCAACTAATAACTTCTTATTAACACTTACTAAAGTATAAACACAACCTGGCAACTCCAAATGCAATCTTATTTTATGCATGGCTTATAACTGATGCATAAAGCTTCAGGTCTGAGGATGCAGTATCCAAAAAGCATTTATCAATCTCTTATTAACACTATATCTGTAGACTCCAGGGCTTATTAGAAAGTGAGAAATCCATGAGTATTTATACCAAATAGAAAGGACCAGACACACCAACCAAAGGGATGTTTCACAACCTGGCAACCCAAAATGTGACCTCATTAATGCCTTATAACTGCTCTATAAAGCTTTAGTAAATTAGTCCTGTTGACTATTTTAAGCCCTTTGTAAAGGATGCCTTGTTTTAGTACCCAAAATAAAAAAAAATATAAAGCCATATCTTGTGTATAAATGTTGGTAATCCATTAGTTTATAGTCAAATATCATAGGTCATAGGAAGGTTCAGTGGTTTAATGGAGGGTATAAGCAGATATATGGGGAATACCTCTTTTTCTGACGGTTTACAGTAGCCTACATCCACCTATCAGCAAAAAAGCCATTGGAATATATAAGAGAGTATACACACTTCCTCCTCCATACCATCTACCTACCCTCATCAACGACCACAACACCACTGGGAAGGTTAGACAACTTGTCAACCCAGAAATTGTTCTTGTTCATGTGTTTTAATTGATCTATTAATCATTAATGAAGACATCAGTTACATCTCATAAACCCTGTATAAGGGGTAATAATGATCCTCACATTTCCGTGTCTATTCACAATAAGCTGATTAATAACAATACTATATGTTCCTTATTGTTTTAGGTTAAACTGTGGCAACAATGTGCTATAGTGTGATATTACGCAGCAGGTTTATATTGTGTTTATTCTAAGGAACCACCCTGTGAGTTTATGTCCCCTAAACTCGACTTGGTTAGGCTTAGGCAACAAAACTATGTAGTTAGGTTTAGGAAAAGATCACGGTTTGGGTTTAAATATCTCCAGAAGTGCCGTAACTTAAGTACAGAAGTTACGTGAAAGAAACTACATAGATAGCTGGAGGAATAATGTATAGTTTGGGTTAAAATAAAACTGTGTCAAATAAATCAACTTTGACTTCTGGTTTCACACAGGACACGAACACCTGTCTTCTGGATGAAAGTCCAGTGTTTTTTGACTCACCCATCTACCTCGACCTCCTCCCATGATGTTCGCTGATCTATTAATCATTAATGAAGACATCAGTTACATCTCATAAACCTTGTATAAGGGGTAATAATGATCCTCATATTTTAGTGTCTATTCACAATAAGCTGATTAATAACAATACTATATTTTCCTTAATGTTTTATGTAAACTGTGGCAACAATGTGTTTGTGTGTTTATTCTAAGGAACCACCCTGTGAGTTTAAATGTCTTCCTATAAACTCAAAACGTTTTTCTTTCCCCCTGCAGCGCCTCGCGGTTAACACTGGCCCATTACACCTTGTCATCTGTGTCTTCTTGGTGTTATTTGGACAATGTTTGGCCATTTAGCCTGCATGGCCTGTGTGTCTGCGCGCTCCAAGGAGGTCCTCGACAGAAATTGATACTAATTGCGAGGACTGTACACTGCTGGCTGCCGGAGGAGCCTGCAGGCAGTTTGGAGGACCTGCTTGTCACCAGCCTAATTGACAAGGGCTTGTCTGTCCTGGGAGCAGCTGGTCCTAAGCACTGGCGCACAATCGCAATCTTGACACGGCCTCCACTCCGCCTGGAGGAGTTTTGGAGGGGAAACGCCGTTAAAGGGAGATTTATTGAATCTCCCCTTTGGGGTGACGCGGTATTAAGTAGCGCAATATCGGCCTGATATCCGGCTGAGCACACTCCTGGTATTAATAACAGAAGGTGCCAATTAGGAGCAGACAGGTGACATTTCTAGGGACGTTATGAATCACTGCAAACAAGACAAGCGTGGGTAAATAAAAAGCTATGTGAAAAGGTCTGAAATGGGTTTTAAGGTATTTTACTTTACGCAGCTACACTGTTAAGATTTCCCCAGTAAAATAACAGTAAAGAACTGGGTTGCCTTTATGTTACTGTAAAATTAACATTATTATACTGTCGCTGAAATTTACAGCTTTGTACTGATAATGAAAAATACTGTTTTTTTCATTAATTTCACAGTATTTTACAGTTAATTTACTGTTTAAAGACACGTTATATAGCTGTTTTTCATTTTTATTTTAACTTACTGATTTGTTTTAATGCACTATTTATTTTTTACATACATTTTAATAAACATTATTTTTTTGCCTAGATGAATAGACTTAGCAGGTTACAGACATAGGAATAGTCACACTAAATACAATTAAAGGCACTTGTTAGGAAAAAGGCTATAATGGACTTGTTGACACTTTACCCAAAAATGTGTGTCTCTAGCTGCTACAAGCACAGAATGCAAACCAGAACAACATGTGAGTGAAGAACAGTAAAGCTAATTCACTGATTTTGCAATCATGTACAATGTACAAGCCTCACATGTGCAGATCAGGTCCCAGAATTAAAAATACTGCATGAAACTGTTACTGGTGATACTTTAGACAGTTGATCAGCAGTAGAGTGCTGTTTTTTTTAAGAATACATTATAGTTTTTTATATATATATTGCTGTTTTTTAGCAATAACAGGTTAATACTGTTGAAATCCTGCTGTAAATTAACAGCAATTGTTTACAGTGTGGGTGAGAAGTCTGAAATGGGTATTAAGGGTATTTTACTTTACGCAGCTACATGACGCACAATCAGAATCAGAATCAGATTCAGAATCAGAATGGTGTTTATTGCCAGGTGTAAGAGGTAGGCCTATACACTATAAATTTGCTTTGGTTTTGTTGGTGCAAGTAAACAGTATAATAACAAAAGAGTAGATAAAAACGTTAGAATACAATAAGAATAAAAAAAAATGAATTTCTACCAATATACAATATACAAAAGAAGCTATAAACAAAAATAAACATGATATAAACAGCAAATATTGCTATATGCGTAAATCGGATGAATACATAGGGGGGGATGTGTTGCACTACAGCTATTCAGCTGAGAACACAAATAACATCAGTTAAAATAATCCCTTCACTATTCTCGCCTGTTTCTATTACAGCCCCATGTCTTTATAGCTGAATGCATCAAGCAAAGCAAGTATTGTTTTCGTCTGCAAGTGGGAAAAAAAAGGTTTTCCTCCACTTTCCCACTGCCTGTAAAGAAACGCTGCTTTTCTGGCCCTTTTGAACTGAAAATCGTGATTTTTTTTTTTCTCCCCCTGGTGTTCTCCGGACGCGCTCCTTTCTTTCTGCGGAACAATGACAACACTGGAGCTCCCCTGCCGGTGCGCCACAGTTGGGGATCCCCCGGATTGTTTTGGACATCTTTGGATTTCATCAATCAAAATGACTGCAGTTTTCCATAAAAATGCTGAATTTAGGTGCTGGAACCGAGCGAGGCAAGGTAGAAAATGCGAAGCTGTCCTTCTCGATGATAAATGGCCATCCTTTGATTTGAGCAAATAGAGAATATACGTGCCACAGTATATACCAGTGAGAAACAGGAGAAGATTGTTAAAGGGAGAGATCATGCCAGAAATGAATCGAGCAGAAACATTAGGGTGTGAAAGCGACTGCATTTTCCCAAAACCCTCAGACATCTGTGAGAAGGATAAACCTGACATGTCTACTGCAGTTTGTGAAATAGTCACGGAATTTAATCTATTTGATTTTTTTTTTCCGTGATGCTCAGCACGACTTTCAAATACTTATTTTTCATGCTATTTCCTACAAATATCCAGCAACACATGGCGCAGGTGTTCATTTCCGATCCACTTTTTTCAAAATAAAATTACTCAGTTAGGTTTAGGAAAAGATTGACTTGGTTAGGTTTAGGCAACAAACACTATGTTGTGCTTTTTCCTAAGAATGTCCATCAACACGAGACGCAGGTGTCAATTTCCGCTACAGTCTTTTAAAAATAAAACTACTTACAGTAGTAAAAGCTCGACTTGGTTAGGCTTAGGCAATAAAACTACGTAGTTAGGTTTAGGAAAAGATCACGGTTTGGGTTTAAATATCTTCGGCAGTGCCTTAACTTAAGTACGGAAGTTACGTGACAAAAACTACATAGATAGCTGGAGAAAAAGTTTATAGTTTGGGTTAAAATAAAACTGCATCAATTAATCAACTTTGACTTCTGGTTTCACACGGGACACGAGCACATGTCTTCTGGATGAAAGTCCGGTGTTTCTTAAAACACCCATCTACCCCGACCTCCTCCCTGCGCAGTGTTCGCTGCTTTTTATACTTCCCGGTACACAATTACGTGGATTAGCCTACATACGAATTGATTTCGTACTGACCATCAAGAAAAAATGTGAAATTCGTGTCTATGTACATGAATCAATACATTCAATTTTGTGACTCTTTCATGAACTGCTGTGCAACTAAAAAAAACTCATATTGCTTTGCCACTTTTAGCAGAAAAAAAATATTTTTGTCTGCTTTATAAATGAAAATTAACAGCAATAGGATGAAGGGTTACCTCTGGAGGGACCTAGCTACTGGTGTTAGATATCATCCCAGTAATATTGGTCTTTCTTACCAGGTTACCGAGTGTAACAAACCAGATAAAGACCCATAAATATATAGGAGTCTTCGGACTGGAACTACAGGAAGCTGATGCTGTATCCCTGCACTGCACCAATAAACCCCTGTTAACATGGAAATACCACATCCCATCGACTAAAACCCAATTATCTGGCATCTCGCAGCGGCTCTCGTTGGAGCAGACCTGGGATGAAATTAAGAAAACTGCAAAGTAAAACTTTTAATTTCCTGAAAAAGCAATTATGAATTAAGGAAGGGCCCTGCAGACGCCTCTCAAGGTGTCCTCTCTAAATGGCCTTAATGCTGCGGCTAATTATCCGATATTGACATTTTGTCCCGCCTCAGGTCAGCAGGTCAACAGTTGGAGATTAATGGCACCGGAAGGAGGTTATAGGACAAGGAGCCAAGGAAAAGACACTGTAATATTATTATATTTCATTACATTTTGTCTTGTTAGTGCCCTAATTTTGTAGGTTTTAAAGTAGGACTTAGCCAATGCTTCTGTTTTAGACCTTATTGTACTTAAAATATCTATCGAAAATAAGGATTTATAGTGAACTTATCTTATCTTTATTAGCACGGCTGCATTTCTGTTTCTTTTGAGTTATTCCTTATGCTCCATACAGTTTATTCTTTATGGTTTCATAACAGGTATAGTAGGATATAGTGGCTCTGGTAAGGACCACCATCCCCTCCCTCCCTCCTCCTCCTCTCTCAAACATATAGCAGAGTTGACTGGCTTGTCGAGCTTGAAGAATTGTTTAATTTCAGGGCCCCGGCGTTTCCTGAGGTGAGGTCTGCATTGGCTGCTAATAGAGATCTAATTGATGGGCCGAGTCCCGTTTCCGTGCTCTCTCTCCCTTTATTGCGCCCCGGCGTCTGCTGTAAAATAGGTCTGTAATCAGATTCTGCCTATTCCTCCTGGAGCAGGATGAGAGCTCAGGGCTGCACAGAGAGAGATGGGCCAACAAGAAAAAAAAAGAAAAGAAAAGAAAAGAAAAGAAAAATCAAGTTAAGACTCGAGTAGAAATTTGACATGTTGAGGTCTTGATGAAAAAGAGAAAAGTGAGCTTTAACATGTCGTTTTCTTTAAACAAACCTACATTATTCTTATAGAAACTTCTCCTGTGTCTGTGGCACTCATTAGTGAGTATATAGACCTTATCGGGTTTAATCTGTCAGCTTTATTTCTTCTGGGATTCATAGTTTTGCTGCAATATTTATACACTGAACCCCTCATCTAAAATTCAAACTTATAGGATTACTATAGATCTCCCATAAAAGGCTCTGTTATTGCTGCCAAATGCCTTCTGTGATGATGATTTTAACATTGTTATGTGGGCTTTCATGACTCAGACTCTCACTTCATGATCTAATCAAATCCCACACAGGCCAGTCTTGGTTCATACCAGTGCTTTGCACCCAGAAGGTACACAAGATGTCAATCAAATCAGATGTGAGACTGGCAGCAACAGAAACAGAGTGATTCTCTATTTTTTTCTGCTTCTCTCTCCATCTCCTATAGAGCTTCCTGGAAGGCTGCGATTGGCCGGCTGTCTGGGCCGTGATAGCAGCCCCGGAGCCGAGGATGATTGATGATGGCGAGGGCAAGGCCGAGCGCTGGCAGCATAAAGCCCCATAGACGCCTCAATAAAGAGCCTGGCTAGTGGAGAGCCTGGGCCCCGCTCAATAGGGCCCCTCCGCCTCCGAGGACCCACGGCTAGAGGAGTGCATGGAGAGAGAGAGAGAGAAAGAGAGAGAGAGGGAGAGGAAGAGAGGGAGAAGGAGAGGTGCTCTGTTGTTGGATAATCCGTTTAGCTATCGAGCCAGCAGCCGTCTGAGGCTGGATAAGTGCAGCGACGGATGTGTGTGGGGTGAAAATAGCAGGGGTTGGCTGGTGGAGAGCTGGAGCGGGGGGATGCAGGGACGAAGGATGTGGAGAGAGAGAGAGAGGGGGAGATGGATCATCCAGTCTCAGGATGCATAATGGGGGGAAAAAAGGGAAGCGGATGAACAAAACTGGAAGTCTGCAGGCTACTTTTCACACGCACTAGAAATGATCCCAAAAAAGTTGACCACAAGCTGTCTGAAGCCGCTCTGCTGCTGCTACTCTGGTGGCCACCATTCAGCCTACAGATGCATAACTGTGGTGACCTTTGCTTCAGCAGATCAATGAGACCCTGCTAGGTTGGATGCCATCGGTGCAGCGTCCACTGCTGTGGCCCCAGACCGCATGCAGCCCTGTTGTAACCCCACCAGCGCACAGCAGCTCTGAAAAGCACAATTAGGCAGTAATCTGCTCCTACCAAGCCAGCTTTCAGTGACTCCAGCGTGGATACACGGTGTCCTGCAGACCCTCCTGGCTGGAGTTGGCAGGATGAAGGTCTGAGACTGATGGCCCGGTGGTCGTCGTCACTCTGCAGGGTTCATAGAGATCAAAGATGAGAAGTTATTGTCAAGAGCCTGCGTATGTTGCACAAAACAAAGCTGAATCAAAGTTCCCAAATGTACTAAAAGTCTGAGTTGTTGTTGTTTATTAAAACTAAAATTGAAAATGTTATTTCAGAAACACTTTGTACATGTTCTGCTTTTCTGTAATTCTGTCATTTTCATTTGCATTTTACTGTAATATCTTTAATGAAAATAAATCTACCAAATTTGCCACAAAATAACTGATCTTTATACTATTAATATCTGCTCTTCCATGCACTCAGGAGATATATGCAGAGCTGTTTGAAGGTTTTTGTTTTGAGAAGTTTCCAGTCATTTGAAATAAATCCAATTCAACTCTCAAGTCTTTTTAATTCCTAGTCAAAGCAAGTCATTCAGATCTGTATACTGAAATTTATGATGTAGTTTTAATGGACATGAACTTGGAACACATTTTACTCGTTATTGTTTTTTTATGACTAGAAGAGCTCGTAATAAAATGTTTGAGGAGGCACATAGGGCTGGGCGATATGGAGAAAATCAAATATAATGTTTTTGATCAAATACCATGATATTGATACTGCAACAATATTGTATGGATGACCATTGGTGCTTTTACAAAATATTTACACAATGATATATTTTTGATAAATAATATTCAGTAAAGTGGGTAAAGGCAAATAATAGAACAACAGTCTGGTGTAATGCAGCCTTTAAAACCAGGAAAAGCCACTTTGACGATATCACAATATCTAAAATCTAGCCTCATATCATAATATTGATATAATATTCATAAATTGCAAAGCCCTACGGGCACAACATCCAAAACTTTCTGTGGCAGCCGATAGCACAACAGGGCTAATCAGATATGACTGACAATTTCAGTAGAGAAACATGGACACTACATTCTGGTTATTGGGCATAATGACCTGTAATTCTCACAGCAAATAACAAATAAAAATTGTCTTTACAGAATTTAAAATGACGGCAGTAGCACAGATCAACACACCTGTTCAGGTGCATTCTGGTGTTTCCTCTCATCCCTGCTTATATTTGAGTTGTTATTAAGTTTAACAACCTTTTCATGATTATAATCAACGACTTACACTATTTACTAATGAATGTAAAAGAGCCTAACTAACAGCACATTACACCTTATTGCTTTACAGCCAATTAAAGCCACACAAAATCTGTGTGAGCAGTTCAAAAGCAATAGGTTAATGAAAGCGTAACAGTGAAACGTGTCTTTATTGATTTGTGATTAGTGCCGGGGGGCTTATTCACGGGGTATCCATAACTGGATTCTGCCTCGGATTTTAATTGCCTAATTGGAGTGATTATTTAGCAATGGGAAACCATTCCACCTGTTCCTCTGCTCTACTTCTGCAGTTTGATAGTCACGTTGACACCTACGATTATCCTCACCAGTGGTGGGAGAAGTACTCACAACTTTTGAGTAAAAGTACCAGTACAACAATATAAAAATACTGCATTACAAGAAAAAGTCATGCATTCAAAAGTACAGAAATATTATCAGCACAATGTACTTAAAGTATCAAAAGTAAAAGTACTTGTTCTGCAGTAAAATGTCTCCAGTGACTGATATATTATTATTGTAATATATGTTAAAACTGATGTAATACAGTGGTCCCCAACATAGGGGTTGGACCCCGCCAAAGGGTCACAAGATAAATGTGGGGTCATCTGGAGTCTATCTATCCATCAGTAAATACACTGAGCATGTTTTAGTTATAATAACATAACTTTACATGTACATATACATATACTGTGTTTTATTTCTTACATGTGAGTATAAATAGATAGAATATATATATATTTTTTACAACCTAGAGCTGTTGAATAATAATATTTTGAATGATTATCTCTAAAGATTTGTCAAAGAAGTGTCCTGTCATTTTTCTTGTATTTTGGGCTCCTGGCATTGACAATACATTGTATTTTATAATTTGATCTGATTTATTCTTTCATATAAAATCTTAATCTGAAAAGTAACTAGTACCTAAACTAAAGCTGTAAAATAAAATGATTAACGCTTTAGATTGTGGCCCGCAATGTACAGCGTAATACTTTCTAATTGTTTGCTCTAGTAGAGTACGTACTGATACATACATGTAGGTACAACGGAAAAAGATTTTGATTGCAACCTACTGAATACCCCATCCTAGAAGAACTTATGGTGGCCTTCAGGTGAAATCGTGCCACCAAATTCAAGCTGCCACTTAGGGGTAAACACTCAACATATTCTCATACAATGGTTCGTATGATATTTAACAAAAAAGTTATCCCTCTTTTTTTGTTAGTTTTCCTACGAATTTCCAGCGACACGTGTCAATTTCTACTCATTACATGCATACAGTCTTTTCAAAATAAACTTCCGTCTTCACAGGAAACAACTTTCTTAGATTTAGGCAACAAAACAACTTGGTCAGGTTTAGGAAAAGATCGTGGTTTGGCTTAAAATAACTCTGTAAGCGGCACAATTTAACTGTGTAAGTTACATGACAAGGAAATCAACATTGACTTCTGAGTTTCACACAGACACGAACACCGGTCTCCTGGGTGAAAGTCCGGTAGCTTTTGACCCACCCATCCATTCTGACCTCCTGCACGGCGTTCGCCACTATTTATATTTCATAGTTAACAATTCCGTGGATTATTCACTTCGTGGGATATATACAAATTACAGTGCATTACTTTTCGTAGGTATGTATGTATGAGACCAGCCTGAAAAACTACTACTACTGCTGTAGAAACATGGCGGTGCAACACAGCGGGCTCCGTGAAGAGGACCCGCTCCCTATGTAGATATGAAGGGCTCATTCTAAGGTAACAAAAACACAATGATTCTCATTTTCAGGTGATTATACACTAAAGAAAACATAATAATAAATCTTATACTCAATTTTTTGCCAATAAATCCCCATAAAAGCTACACAGAATATCTTTTAAGTAAAGTATTTAGTTACTTTTAACCATTACATCATATCCCTCTTTCAAAAAATATATAAGGTTATGAGGTATAATCAAGTCAGACTTTATTCATATCACATGCATGCCTACATAATATTATATATATATATATCAACATTTATGCACCAAAAAGGGATATGCTGTATGTCCCCTGTCTGACTGACATGGAAAACACGTGTTTATGTGCAGCATGAACAAATCTAATCGTGAGTGGCCCTTCAGGCTGAGCACATTATCCACCACTGAATTATTTCATATTGCGGCTGTTGTTGTGTGCATTGTTGGTGGGCAGAGGTTAACAAAAGGCCAAGACAAATCCAAGCCACCGGCGTTGGCCGCATGGGGAAATGTTGGCAAGCGAGCCAGAGAATAATCATAGGCTAATCTGATTTCCAGCTCTGATAATGGAGGCCGGGCTAAATAAGAAAAATTCCAGGCAAATTTGTGCAAATGAAAAAGGATTCCTCCTGACATAATGGTACGGTGCAAGGCAGCCTCTAATGAGCAATAATCTGTCTAAGAGCTTCTCTCTCTCTCTCTGAGCTTTGGTTTCTCCCTCCATCTTCTATCTCACCTCCTCCCCCACTACTCCAGCTCTCATCAGCTCCTTCTCTACTCCTGAGGAGCTGCATGTCACAGCTATATGTGACACAGAGGAGGAGAGGAGGAGGAGTGAAATCTGCACAATGGAGGTGTGTACAGTACTATTTCAGACCAGTCTGAGGATTAATGAAGGTGTATCACCAAGATATATAACGTACACTGCAAGTATTTCCGTACTGCTAAGTCATTTTTGTCCATTATTTATCTCTTAAAAGTCGAATTTTCTTAAAATAGTGAAAAAGTGAAAAATCAAAAGGATTATTTGTAAACTCCTTTCAACAATTTTTCAGAATAAAGTGTGACACAAAACTTGAAACATGTTCAATTATATTGGAAAATAATTTAAATATTCAGATTTTTTTTCATTTGTTTAAAGAAAACAAGACTTTTACACTCAGTAGTCAGTTTATTAGTTACAGCTATCCTGTTTCTATGGAGCAATGTTTTTACCAATGGATCTGTTTTGTTTCTATCGTGCATGAACACGAGGACGTGAACCACACAACACACATTGATGTGAGTTTCAGGCCATTCCACTGATCGACCATTGGTGGCAGTAAAGAGCAAAGAGTAATATGCCAACAAAGACAACGAAGAAGACGACAAACTTGTCAACATGAATGTAATCAATACAGGATTTAAAATAGTGAAGAATAAATGGGGATTGCTGCACTGGGTCAAGAAACTCGGTGTTAACGTTGAAGTATAAATACAGGACAAGTAGGCAAGTACAAATAAAAAACAATGACCGTCAAATCATGGATAACCACCAACGCGTTTGGACTCAACAAGTCGTCATATGGGTGTGAAGCGTAATGAGGACAGGTGTTCAAATAATAATAAAAAATACTCCTCAAAGGGTTATGTGACCATGACATGGGAGTACTGCCCACTTAAATCACTAATAAGAATAAGACACTGACTCACACATATACTAGCTAAAAAACAAGAAAATAGAAATCACAAAATAAGGTAAATAACTGAAAATTACATAACATAATAGTGTAAAAAGACAAATAATGTGCCAATATAAACTATAATACTCACACAAATAATGACAACAAAAGAGATTAAAAAATGAAGCAAATAAATAATCTAAAGATTAAATTTGGATTTTAAAATGTTTTATGAGGAGGGAAATATATTCAGTGTATTTATTAGACCTGATCGGCACCATGCAAACAAAACTTGTTTGTCAGCAAGAAAACCCTTAACAACACTTATCGCTGCTCTGAAGATATTTCCAGAATCCTCAAAGACTCTTGTCATTATGAAATATTAGATATTCTGTTGCACCATAAAATAAAATAAAAAAATATATTTAACCCATTCCCCAAATTATGACTCTTTTTAAGAAACATTAATCCAAACAAAGATGGTAGACGGACATGACATTCCGTATCTTCTCACTTAAACAAAATTATCAGTTATGTAAGTATATATTGATGTTTATGTCCAAAATATTTCGCATTTTAATACAAAACATGTTCATATTTGCTTGTGTTTTACAATGTAATTTTCAGTTACCTGGTTACAACTATTTTTTTTTTTAATCACACAACAGATTCAAATCTTTTCATCTACATATAAAGAGTCTTTGAGGATTCTGGAAATAACTTCAGAACAGCAGTAAGTTTTGTTAAATAACCTTCTGGGTTTTCCAAAGAGGTATTTATATTTTGGAAAATTTGATTCCTAACTCTGTGACTTGAATGTAATGATAATAGATAAAAGGCTGGGGCTGAAACTAATGCTGTCTAATGCAACAGTCCTGCAATAAATCCTACTTACATGAAGGTTATAATGTTTAGTTTTGTTGGAACTGTTTTAGAGGGGTGTGTGTTGATTCAACTTTATTCTGGAGGTTGTAATTTGTGGTGCTGTTGAACTGTATTGCTTTACACTGACAGGTGTTTCTAATATTTAGTCTACTGTCGTTGATATAAATGGATTGTACAAAAACATTTTTACAACAGAAATCCTCACGGTTATTGCAGGGCTATTGTATTTCACTGCATTATCCTGCATTATCTAGCTAGGTGTACCTAATAAACTATGTAGGACGGAATCTGCCAAAATCAAAAATCTAAATGAATAAATGACTCGATAAATAAATAAATATGCCAATAAATGAACCAAAATAATATTAAAAATATTAGTAGGTATTAGTTAAAATAAAATATTACAGAAATTATATTTCTGTTTTTATTTATTTATCTGAATAAATAATAAACCGGCAAGTGACTGTAGGACTCAATAATAGACAAACTTCCTTAGAAAAAAATGATTTTTTTTAGCCGTTTAAAGTATAGGTCCAGATGTTAGGCCTGAACATGGCTGTGCTGCCTTGTCAAAAAGCCCAGTAATTGTTTGCATTTTCAGTTAAGAAACAAAAACATCACATCCCCTGTATGCTCTTGTCACATTAGATATCCCTGTTGCCAGACAAACCAAAAAACTCTACCAGAAATTAAATAGTCCTTCTCTTAAAGGTTCAGAAATACATTAAGAATGAACATGAAAAACACCAAAATGGCCATAACATAGTGTTTGTTTTTCTCATTATAGCACTGATATGCCATCCTGTAATATGTGTTATAATGTCAGCAGCAGCAGCTGTAAGACAATTTTAACTCCATAGAAGAATAACACCCTCCCCCCTCCATCTCTCTCTTTCTCTCTCTCTTTCTCCCCTTGGCCAGCAGCAGCAGCAGCAGCAGCAGCAGCAGCTTGGCTCCGTGTTCCTGACAACTTCCATAAATTATTGGAGATTTTCATATTTCAAATTTCATCTGCATTCATGCGGAGCAGCCAGGGCCCCGGCGGAGGCTAGCGTCAGGGTGTCGGGTGTGGAGGCAGCAGAGCCCTCGGTAGCAGCGCTGCCACCGGCTGCCTGGCTTGGTGGCCCCAGAGACCCTTGGCTAATTGAATTGCATCCCCTGATTAGATTATCCTTGCGGCAGCTTGCTGCCAATCTGAAGTATGGGTGCCTTCTATCCTACTTAACCCTTCTGCCCCCCACCCGCTGCTGCAGGCACACACACAACACAACACACACACACACACACACACAAGGCAGAGTGCCCAATATATTCAGGGGCCATCAAAGTTGGCCAGTTTTGTTATTTTTCTTTTGCATTGTCGTGCCTTGTAAAAGTGGCCATCTTTCACCGCCTGGCCCTCACCACCGCTCGTTCTTTACCAAACAGCCGACCCTGGCAAATGGCGAGTGTCATTACTCCAAGTTTGTTTTTCTGTTTGTTTGGCATTTTTCTCTCCACAGATTGTGTGGCCAAATGTTACTGAGGGACCAGCTTAACAGTGACAGAGCCAGAGAGCCACAGCAACACACAGGTCCACTCAGGACAGGGATCAGTCTTTTAGTTGACATTTTATTCACCATCCAGTTCCATTTCTAAAGAGCAATTTTTGTATTTATCTATCACAGCAACCCGTGCAGGCGGGACGTGTGGTGAACGGGCCAAACAGACACAAGACTTTCAACCAGGAGCCCGGTGTTCGTGTCCCGTGTGAAACTAACGTGGACTTATTTTGTCACATCGGTCTTTGTCAGTCCCGTAAGTCACGTGAGTCATTAGTCAGTGAAGTTAATGTCAAACACGACCGTTTCCGAACCCTAACTAAGTGGTTGTGTTGCCTAAACCTAACATCCTGTTGTTTATTTTGATAGGACACTATGCATGTAACGTGGGTATACTGACACGCTGTCCTTGGTCCGTCCAAAAGTAACGCAAGAGGGGTACCCCATGCGTCGGTCTCCAAACGGCGGTATTTGACCAGTTGGGAGTGAAAACGTGTTGATCGCAACTTAAAGCTAGGGTTAGTAAGCTTAAAAAACTAGCAACCACTGCCCCGAAATACCATATCAACGTAAACAGTGAATAGTTATTATTAGTACTCACAGCTTGTGGAAGACTCCGGTGCTACACAATGAGTGCACGAGCAGAGTGCATGGAAGCATGCAGGTAGGTAGATAGGCAGGTAGCCATCATTTCATCTGAGCCGAGTGGAGTGGTTGGACGGGGATTATTACAGTCCTGCAACAGAAGAGAAGAGAGAATTTCAACAAACATAACAATAAATGTTTTTTGAATTATTACCAACCCTAGCTTTAATTATCGTCTCTCTTTATTGATTGGTTGAGAGACACAAATTTTTAATTTTTCCACTCACAACTATTCACTAATGTTTGTAAACACACCTCAAACGTATACGGTCAAATATCTACAGATTGGGCCTTTAATGACAAACTGAATATCAGTAACTGCAGCTCTGTGTCACAGTAAGGTCACGATTCATACGTCACTGCTATTAAATACATACGACTGCAAACAACAATCATCTTGGTCTCTAAAATGTCTGAAAATGGTCAAAAAAGCTGATTCGACCAATTAGTCCAAAAGCCAAATATATTCAGTTTACTACAGAAAAAAACTGCAAACATTCACATTTGAGAAACTTTGAAGTTTGGGAAATTTCCCTTACAAATGTACGATTAATAGATGATCACAATCAAACATCATAAGTGTCCTCCTGACCCTGTGATGACTGCAAACACCTCCCCCACAGTCTCCGGCACTACAGCAGGCCTTGTCATCTCATGCATTGCCACATTTCAGTTTGGGGCCGATGCATAACCCAGATGAATATAAGTGTTCGCTGAGGAAAAGTCATGTTCTGATGTAATTATCATCTATTGCTTCCTGTAATCGTATCAGATCTCTTTTGAACAATAATCTCATGGTGAACGTCTGGAACGGAGCCCTCCTCCCTGTTTATTGTTCTCCACTCCGGTAAAACACAATTGAATTGAGGACTCTGCTATTAGATTTTTTGCTCTGTAGAATAAACTGAAATCCTATTTTTGCTGGAAATTATCAATACATCTTGGAGAGCAAAAGTAAGAAGACACAGAGCAAAAGTAGACCCTGTAGAGAGGGAGAGAGGATGAAATAGATGAAAGATGAGGAAGAGTTGATGGGAAGACTTTCACCAACTGGAGAAGGGATTTATTGACATACTGGGGTCAGATGTATATGTTTGTAAATTACATCAAAAATATAAAATACTGCTCCTGCACAGACGATACTTTATTGTGCTGCTGTTAAATCCAGTAAGTAAACTGGGTATATTGAAATGTGGAAGCAGTGTACAGTAAATAAAAAATACCATTTCGCTGTTGCCAAGAATGAAAAATAGAGCACATATGTAATTTTCTGGAGCATAGAAAATACATTTTCTGAGTGAGCAAATGTCTGAAAGTTGCAAAACTTTAGAAGCTCATTTATCAGATAAATTACCACGTCAACTTTTAAACAAAGACAAAAAACAATATCGCAATCATCAGCAGTTGATATTCTCCTCTGAACAAATCATCGGGCATACACAAGAACAATAGCTCTGCACTAACATAGCTTCAGTTCACTTTTCTGTTTTCTTTCCCTGTGTAATCGATTCTGACAACTTCAAGAGGAACTAGGATCATACTTACAGACTTTAAAGCGATGCAGCAGGTCTGCAGTGTTTTGCATCTGGCCGGCAACGAAATATTGATGACACACAGAGTTTGAGGCAAAGCAATAGCTTTAATTCAATCAGTGAACTCATACAGTAAACATGGACAGATAAAGAAATCCATCCTGAAATGTGATTTTGAAAAAGCAGCAGAGCAGTCAGGGATTTTACAAAAGCAAAATAATAGTAGAAATATACATAAATGTATAAACCATTACCTTGTTGGCTTTATGAAGACCAGTTTCTCACAACTGAGCAGCTTGTTTTTAATCATCTGTGACAGGCTGATCAAACTTTATTGCTCAAAACTTTGGTTTCTTTTTTTGTGTGAAAATGGTTCAGTTTGCTCGGGTGTCTGTTACCTCCTGTAACACCTGAAGTCAAAACTAGTGGTGGCTACTTTAAGAGACCTTTGCCGAAATGTGACACTTAAGATGAAACAAAAGGAACAAAATTATAGTTCTTAATATGGACATTACGGGTAATTTTAGTCCTTGTTAAGAAAGTGATACCATCTTAATATTCAGAATTATCTATAGTATTGAGATTGAATAACGAAGCTCAGATAATGTGTCCATGTTTTTGGATTTAGGCCTTGTGTTTGTAGCATTGAGGACAATTCCTCAATATGGTTTCAGGGGATTTGAGGGTTTTAACAACCTGATGAGGTGTTTACGTTTTACAAATAAAAACAAATTACAACTGGGGGTTTTCAACTGAGTTTTGCCAGAAAAAAAGTTGGCATTGTATGTTTCTGTAAACCACAGGATACGTTGAATGTCGGACGTTTCTGAACCCAAAATAAGTTTCATAAATATGGTTCATATCAGCCTCGTATCACACTTGCAGAAACGTAATGCCACGTGGTTAACGTTGTGAAACGATTGGTTAGGTTTAGGCAACAAAACTATTTGGTTATAGTTAGAAAAAAAGATTAACTGTATCTACCGTAAATAAATAACAACGTAATGTTATTGGTTTTTGGTTTCACACAGGACACGAACAGCAGTCTCCTGGTCACCCTTAGTACACTTTCTCGCTTGTACTCGTGAATATAACACATAACTTTCAATAACAGTTGCTTCTAAGAAATCATGTTTTGTCCGTTATATTGTGAGACCGATTTAAATACTACAGTACCCATGAGCCTTGGCCAGTGAACAAAACTCAGAGCCATTTTTGCTGAACTCATCCAAAATTGACGCGGAATCCAAAAGCAAATTGATTTAAGCCATAGATTTTATTGTCAGTTTTCTCATTAGTGTAATCTCTTGCTTCAACTCGTCGTTAACGTCACACTTGCTGATTGAATGTTTCTTCCCGAAATGCACCTTGGGAGTCGTAGTTAACATTTCCCCTGAAATATTAATGCTTGTACCTTCGACGTTTTTTAAAACCAAAGAACACGAGGATTCAAGAGGAAGAGTTAATGATGACCTAAGATGTAAAAGTCTTGTAACTTGAGCCATATTTGCATCAGAAAGTATCGCAATTTTTTACCAAATTCTTTGAAAATCGGCAAAAGAAAATGTGAATTTTTGCGCATTTCCATTCACTACGGTTCATGGAGATAAGCAGTTGGTGCTGCTAACTCTCCAGTCAGGTGCCGTTAAACCACTGCAGAAGAAGAGGACGCAACCAGATGACGTGATTAAATGA